>LBNU01002485.1:51137-67454 GCA_014162995.1 Artemisia annua
ATATATCATATATGATATTGCATATCATATATGATATGCAATATCATATGTGATATATCATATATGATATAGTAATATCATATATGATATATCACATATGATATTTTTCGGCCACGAAAAAAAACGTGAAAAAAACGAAAAAATTTTTTTTGTCGAAAGTATATCACAATGCATATCTATAGAAAGATAATTAAATGTTCATCGCGATGGTATAATTATTTTCGCTTAACGATTAACGGTTTAAGAGATAATTAAATTATAAAAAATGGGTGAAATATTAAATGCTTTAATCTCAACCATTGATTTCTTTTTAGATGGATGGTGGAGATGAGTCCCTTGGTATGTAAGGAATGTTTGGTTTTTTAAATAACTCAACTCTTTATATTTAGACCTTCTTTGAATAACATCTGTAAAACTAGCGTAAACTAGTGCTTATACAAACTCAAATAAAACACAATATTTGCCAAGAAAAACTTTATATTCCAACGCTATTTCCTAAAATACATCAACATACTTGTGCCTCAAACATACCCATAAGTATCTAATATTATTTACTTCTCGTTTTATAATTTTGGGCCTCAAAATTCGCTTGCAGTAAAAAGTTATTAATTTTATATAACTTTATGTTGTAAATATTTGTTTAAATTTAAGCTTATCCATTAATGTAATGTGTTCTTTTTTTTAATAGTTGGTATGATATATCTTTGATCGACATGTTTAGTTATCACATAATTAAGCTTTTACACAAGGTCTTCAATTACTTAGTAACGCCATTGCTAATCGTAGAAATCATTTTTTTTTTCAATTTGTGACTATACTTATATCGATTTGTATCCGTTCTTAGTTTTGTTTGGAAATATATTGCCTTTCTAAAAAAAATGTAACAATTAATGCCTTTAGGCTCGACAAAATTTCGTCATTAAGAAAATAGGGTTGATGGTAAATGTAAGAGCGCGACAATCATTTAATGAATATTCATGATTGAATCTCTTAAGGGAAATGATTTGCACACTTCATTTTTTGATTGGTACACTCAATCATGTACATTAAACTGTTGTACTGTGAATGTACACTATTTTAACCGGTTGTACATACGAGTCACAATTAAAAAATAAAGTGTGTCAATCACCTCCCATCTCTTAATAGTTGATTTTCACATTTGTTATAAAATCTTTTTTAGAATACCCAGTGAAGTCGTCTATTTAAGAACCTCGCCTTATTTTTGTGCTTCAAAGTAGTGTCATTCATAAAATTTACAAAGGCAATGCGCGTGGTAATACAACTAAAGTCTTATACGTCATACTGATTTCAATCAATTCCAAAAGAAGTAATGATATTCAAAATGTTGCAGTGCAAACCCTATTGGAATTTTGTCTAGAAAAAACCTCTATTGGAATGGTCAAACAAGGTCACGGTCAAAATCTGTAAACACTGTTACACAACACAGAAACGAATCCCAAAATGTTCTTTCATTAGATTTTGTGCCTTTTTAACTCTTAAACTGTTTTAAAGTACAGCACATCAATATGCATTGATTAATACTGTAACATAGTCTATTTTATTTTCTTTTTTCTCTTTTTTCAAAAGAAATTTCAACTATAATACATATTATTAGATGCACTAAAAACGTATTAGTATGCTTAAAGTATCGATAAGATCTTGGTTAATTTAATTATCAATTGATTGAGTGTCGTTGCAAGTTTCCAAATTAAATGTTTTTTGTTTCGTTGCTTACTTTGTATCCTAAACAATTATAAAATAAAATTTGAATCATACGTTTCGGATTAAATATAGAAAACCAAAGTAAATGTATGAAGCAGAAACTAAGGTGATGGATCCAAGATTTGGTCAACCTAATTTATGACCACAAGGTTATAAGTAATAGGCTATAACTAAAATTTAACGATCTTGAGTTCCACAAGCTTCTTTCATAGGTAATAACGTGATATATTATTTAGGTTTTTAAAGTCTATCTATCAACTTAGATTTGTTGGATTAATGTGGATAAGGTTTTGTCTATATATGTAGGAAAGCCGCTCTCTCTCATTCCACTCGTCCAGCCCTCTTCACGAATTGTACAATCGATGCCACAAAGATAGCCAACTCTATTATCGAAAAAATAAGGAAAACCTTACAAACTAAATTGGAGAAAAAATGTGAGAACATTGTAATATTATTCGATCCACAAACATGTATAAATATTCGTAAAGAACTATGATTTATAAGCCAAAGTAATGGGTCTCAAAAAGACATACAAATGTGATTGGCGTTAATTCAAAAATGATTGATGAATGTGAGAAGATAAAAATGATGTATTTCAAAAATTAAATATATAAATGGGTAGGCCTAATGGTAAAATATATAATTATCGGCTATCGTATAGAATAGTGCCTAACACAAAGGAGTTGTTTGGGATGTATTTATACCAATTTAAAAAAAAATAAAAGAAAAAAAAATACATGTAACACACATACATTGAAGGGGAATATTGTGATGTCTATATAGCTAAACATAAGAATATATTAGGGTAAATGATTGCTTTTGTTGATTCAATGGAATTGATAACAAGGAATCCCTAATTGACTTGTTGACTAGAGTATGGATTGGAAGGTTACGTCTCGAAGGTTACCTTATGGTTTCATACAAAAAAATCGGACCAACACCTTTTATATATATAAAATCTGAGCTCGAGTTCTGGCAGGTTCGGGCTCGGCTCGGCTGGTTTCCACCCCTTTTTTACAGACGTTTTTCTGTAGTTCATTTTGTCTGGGTTTTTAGTTTCTTGTTTTTATTCAGTAAAAGTGGTTATTGGCAAGAACTTTTTGAATCTATCGTTTGGGCTCATAATAAATTAAAAGTTGCTCATGTCGAACCCAACAGTTCGATTAGTTGGCAAGATAATGATCGTAGGCCTGCCTCGAAGAAGTAAGGACTTTTAATCGGATTCCAGTATTCGACCCATCTAATTCTATCGATTTTTTAGGTTGTCGGAATCTCTAGTTTGATCACGACCAGGAGTCCCATTCATTTCTTTATGGGAGCGTCTCTCTCTTCCCATTCTCCACCAGGTCATCAAGAAATACTGGACTCCATAATTGATAGAGATGACGATATGTAAAGGATGATATATATGAAAAGCAACTAAAGAAGAGTGACAAAGCTTCTTTGCATTCCATAGTGGTGTTGCACTAGGTGACTATCTTTCCAATCTTTATCAAAATCAAACATTCCATTCTTGAGGCATTCAAAATATTATGAAAGATATCAACAGGAAACAAAAACCTAAGCTATCATTTCTCTTTGTAAGGTTCCATAACTAATCATGAATCATCTAATGTTGTTTTAAAACATGGATTGAACAATAATGTACATGGTAGTTGGTTCTTCTTTTTTTTGAATGGCAATTTATTTATAAAAGAAACCTAACAAGGCGCCATAATTACATTGGGGAATTTAACCAATCAGTCCAAAAACAAGACATATGACCTCTAAACTTAAGCCAATAGAAAGAATACAAACAAATATTATCAAAAATGTTTCTTTTCCTCATAGAATGAGAACAAAACGTGACATTATTGTGATACCGCCATATCCACCATAAAGAAAAAGCAATGATGATGTACATATGTTGAATGTTCTCTTAGCTAATACATATGCTTTCTCTACATTAAAGCGTCTGCATATTGAAATACTTTCAGTTTTTACGACACTTGTATAAAGAAAAAGCAATGATGATGTACATACGTTGAATGTTCTCTTAGCTAATACATATGCTTTCTCTACATTAAAGCGTCTGCATATTGAAATACTTTCAGTTTTTACGACACTTGTATAAATTTGTTAAACAAATTCAAAAGTTTAACATTGTGTTCTCAAAGGAAGAGTAAAGTGCATGGAAGTATAGAAAGTGGTAGGAGAAAAAGAAAAATTGTTAAAAAATTTGTTAGTGCTTTTCAGTTTTAAGAAAAAGGAGTAAAGTGATGAAAAAAAATGTTATTAGACAATTATGTCTTTGACAATATATTTAATTGAGTCTCAAGTTAAAGAAATAAGAACAATTTCATCATAAAAGTTATACCACTTTTATTTCCTCCACTTTCATCCCAAAATAGGGATGAAATTTTGATATAGAAAACCAATCATTCTCCCTTCCTTTTACTTTTCCTCCCAATAAAACTTGAGAACACATCATATTTTTGTTTTCTTCGCTTTTTCTTTATTTTCATTCCAAAATCAAAACTTGAGAACATAGTGTAAATCTTTATGTGATGTAAGTACTTTTTACAATCATTCTTACAATCATGTTTGATTACATTATTTATAATAAAAGCTACTCTTTTCGTTTTAGAATTATTGTACACTACACTACTTAAGTACTTAACTAATATCATCATCACCCACTAAACCTTATTTTGGTTGAGACAAAAAAAATAACTATTATTTTAAGATGAGAAAAGTTCATTGTTGATCCAATATTTGCTAAAGATTCAATGAACCAATCAAGGTCATCCATTTTTTATCAAAACAAAAAAATAAATTTTCACTCTTTTTTTGAAAAATTAGATATCTCATATGTGATTTTTCCAGAGATAACTGAAAAAAAAATGTTTGTTGAAGATATATCGAAGTTTTCATCTACTGAAACATCAGAAAATACTTATCGCGATGGTGTACTTTTTTCAGTTAACGATTTGCCGTTTCAAGATATTTTATTTAAAAAAAAAAAAGGTAGTAAGAGGGTTTGGTTTTTGTTTTTTTTTTTTTTTTTNGTAACAAACTAACAATGAAATAAATAAAAGAAGAGGGCCATATAAAAACAAGGACCTCACCACATGCAATGGAAACCGTAAATTATTGGGAGGAAGGAGAGGTTTGGCAAGAAAAAAATGGAATCCCAAGAAAACGAATACTATGTTGCCAATCATAAACAAACAACTCATGCCAGATATCCAAAACAACTATTTCATTGTTTGTTTATATAAATGAATAAATGTACATATCTACTGTTTACATGTGGACTAAGAACTAGACATAAGAGTTTTTTTTGCTTCTTTTTGTAATTAAGTTTATTACACATTCAAATACGATTACATCTAATCTCCTTTGTTTTGTTCTAAAAGCCCATGTTGATTAACTAGTGAATTTCTAGAGTTTTCATTTGCACACGCAACCATACACACATTCCGTGAGGAGGTTGGATGCTCTCACCATGCTTAAGGGGATACTTTCATAACTTGGCCACGCGTGAGGCTGCTATTATGGCCCTTTTCCCTCTTACGCGTGGGAGGTCATCGTTGGAATTGGATGGTAAGCCGGTTCACCGTTAAGAATAGAAGGTAAACGTATGTTTACGTGTCATTGTATGTACGTGAGTGTGGTGCGTTTATGATTTTAAAAACCGTACGGTATATATAAACAGTGAGTGATCGGGAGTTTGAGTGATGGGTAAGAGGCGAAAGGTGAGGGTAAGAGGAATGATGTGAAAATTAACAGAAGAGTGAGTGAAGGTAACTCATGAGTAACCATCAAGACAACCTACGCAAAACTAAAAATTACCACTTACTAAATAAATGTGCTTTCAGGGTGACGCCTCCCCTACTTCTAAATTCTAATGTAGATTCGTCCATGTTTCTGTAGGTATGTCATAAGTACATAATTACTTTATAATGGGTTGCTAATGATTGTAAACATATAATGAAAAATTAAAAATAAATTTCATCTTTGGTTACAAAGTGTTATAGTCAGTCTCGAGGAATATGTGTGACATGATTGTACCGTATAAGAAATGTTATTGACTTGTATCTTTTGGTATTTGTTGCACTTACTTTATACGGAAAAAACTATAAACTTTCTCTTCTTTATGAGTAGTTATATATGCCACTTAATGACAAATAAGACACGTTTTTTTAGAGTAAATTGTACACGTTCGACTCTATGTATGCCTATCTACACTTTACTCAGTAATCACTTTATCATTGATTAGTAAATTATGAAATAGCAAAATCAGAGGTGATAATTTCATGCCTTTTTTACACGCCATAATATTAAGTGACACTAATTTCTTCCTCTTTTAAAGGGATCATGGTCCACAAGCCGATAGCACCAAGATTTGCTAGTGTCATAATGAAGCCGCAAAACATAACATAATTGATAATTCTATAACTTTTTTCTCCTAAAACATGCACTGTAACAATCTTCCTAATATAGAAAACATTCATTTCTCAAATATAGTTTGAATTAAGGGGGCTAAATATCTCGATAATATCTCCCACTCATACATCAGTGTCGAATATTTGCCTGCTAAGATTTGTGATTAAAAGTTAAAACAGAAGAAATGTAAATGAAATGTGGATTGTATTACAAACAAATATATTTTAATCTTTTTTACCAAATATGCAAAAAGATCTATTTATATTACATTGATGAATGAATTTCTCTTCTCTTTGTTACAAGTATTCATGTTAATGACACCAATCAAGTAACAAAAAATCCCTAACCAAAGAATCAAACTATCCCAACAAAATAAATCTCAAACGGGTAAAAAAAATAACCAAACTCGAAACAAAAAATAAACCCAACCAATTTCACTGTACACTTAATGTCGAAAAAACTACTTTTTAACCATTTTCGCCCTCTCGAGTCTCGAATCAGCTCTTCCAAGCGTAAACCAACAACGAAAAACCCGTAGGCCCTTTAAGCTCGTTCTCCTCGACGCTCTCCCACTCCATCACCGAGCCACACCCAGACGACGCGCTCGACAAGGAGCTACTCGACGAGCTTTTCGCCCGTCTCAACACACCCTTTTTCATTTTCTTCATTTCAAACCCGAACCCAAACCCTGACCCGAAACCCGACCCCGACCCGTGGCCCGACCCGTTCAGTCGGGCCAGATACTTATCATCTTCATGATAATCAAACCCACTTTTCTCAAATCTAAACATAAACAAAGCATAACCACCATCATAATCATCATTATTTTCAATATCATAATCATTTAACCAATTATGAACATCCCATGAGACTTGAATATGAACACCATCAATCTCCACTCTTTCATTCCCTCTAAACTTCCATTGCAAATGCTTCACCACAAGAACCCTTTTCCCATCAACGCTAAAACACAGCCTGGAGTCATCCCCTGTGCTGACACGTGTACAGTCTATACAAATCTCATGCACTTTCCCGCGAAAAGTGGCTTTCGTGGTGTACTTTTTATGGCAGATTCCGGCGACATGTTCTCGCCGGAGAATGGTCATCTGGGTCTTTTCCGGCGAGTTTGACTTGGTCTTGTACAAGGCTTGTTTGGGTGAATCTCCGACCAAAAGGGTTACCTGACCGGAGAATATTCCGGCGATGTAGTAGCCGGAAATGGGTTCTGGGCCCTGCCCAAATTTAGCCCTTGAAAGATCATAATATATAGTAACATAATCTTTTTCTTTGTTATTGGTTTTGTTTGCTATTTGGATCTTTTTTGACCCAGTTTTATTCCAGAAAATAAAGGGTTTTATCTGGATATGAAAAGAAGGTGTTTTAGTAGTGGTGGTCATGGTGGTGTCATCTTCTTCAGTGGTGGTGGTGGAAGGGAGGAGATGGAGGTGGAGTGAGCGGCTGAATAAGGTTTTTGACCATGTTAGAGCGAATATTCCGATATGGGTGTGGTAGAGTGTGGTGGTGACGTTTGGTGGTGGTGAAGGTGGTGCTGGTGGTGGTGATGGTGGTGGTTTATGGTGGTTGGATGATGATGACATGGTGGTGGGTTGGAATGGGTTGGAATGGTTATTGGATTGGAGATTTAGAAAAAGTGTGGGTTGGAAATGTTGGGTTTATATAAAAGATTGGTGTGGTGGTGAAAATGAGAATGAGATTTGGTGTGTGTGGAAATTGACATTTTTGGTCAATTTGGGAAAAGGGTTTATATTGTTTCCTAAGATAGAGATTTAAGTTATTTAACCATTTCAGATAGGGATGAGCATGGTTCAATTTGGTTCGATTATTGGCTAAAACAGAACCACATTATTGTTCGGTTAGAAAATTAAAACCATTCAGTTACGATTAATAACGGTTTGGTTAACTGGTTAAGACAGTTAAAGTAGTCTGTTAATCGGTCAATTCGGTTAACCAACGTTTGTTGGGCTCATGTAAATTTTGCCCAAAAATTTGACGCACCCGTTTAAAGTGTGTTATATAGATATAGGACGCATAATTACTAAGAAAAACACGCAGTACATTCATTACATTATACTCTGTAGCTCATTAAATATTTCCTATATACAAAATATGTTTCGATAAACAATTTAAGTTATTTAACCATTTCAGACAAGGATGAGCATGGTTCAGTTTGGTTCGATTATTGGCTAAAATGTAACCATATTATTGTTTGGTTATTGAAAATTGAAACCATTCGATTATGATTAATAACGGTTTGGTTAACTGGTTAAGACAGTTAAAGTGGTTCGGTTAATCGGTCAATTCGGTTAACCAACATTTGTTGGGCTCGTGTAAATTTTGCCCAATAAATTTGATGCAGCCGTTTAAACTGTGTTATATTGATAAAGGACGCATAATTACTAAGAAAAACGCGCAATACATTCGTTACATTATACTTCGTAGCTCATTAAATATTTCCTATATACAAAATATGTTTCGATAAACAATTTAAATGAAGTCATCTGATCAAATGTAATAACATGCTTATGTTATGATTTTATGAAAGGGCAGAAAGGCTAAGAGTGAATAAAAAATCGAAGAAAAAATTAGTGATATTGTTTGAATAATTTCCTATGAATAAAAGTAATGTACATGCATAACGATTTGGTTCGGTTATTAATGGTTTGGTTGTGGATAGAAATCAAATAGAACCAATAAAGGTCTGTTAATAATGGTTTGGTTATAACCTTTCAAAAAAATAAAAAATAATGATGTTTTGGTTATTAACGGTTTGGTTTTTTTATTTAGTTCAATTAATTTGGTTCGGTTAAATTGGTTTTTAGGTTTGGTTTCAGTTTTTTGGTTATTTTCCCTACCTAAGTGTTATAAGCTTTGAATGGAAGCCCCGGTAAACGGCGGAGCTTCTCATAGAAAAAAAAAAAAAAAAAAAAAAAAAAAAAAAAACTTCTTTATATTAATTAGTTAAATCTGCTTGTTGGGTCAGTTGGCGTTGATAACTCGAATGCCCCCTGGTCATGCCTATATGTCATAGCGTATTACGCAATTTGTAAGTTTATCCAAATGTAATGCAACTTGGGAAACTTAGGATATGTATGTCCAGTTGACATATTTGACATGATGTACTATGATATTAACCAAGTTGGCATGGTGGAGATCAATGTAACTCTGATCGGTTTATCCGTGTTGAAAATGTCATTGTGGTTCATATTTGAACATAAAGATACACTATTAATTAGATTTTAAATAATGAAACATTCTCAATGGACGGAATATGCTACTTCGAACAAGTATATGAAAGTAGTTCAAAAAAGAACAAGTATATGAAAGACAAAGGTCAAAAACAGGTAAGGAGAGATTTGTGACTAGTAAAAATATGGAGAATTATATGGTCAAAATTTCCTAATGTGTATACTTTTTTTTTTGGTCAAAATTTCCTAATGTGTATTTTTATTTATTTGTGTGGAATCTATTTCTGCTAGTAATTACTTAGAAGATACTTTAGTTGATATTCTCGTTTCTGTTTTTTTCTACTGGATTAATGAATACGTATGATAAATATATTAAAAAGAAACAGCGTTTATATAGACAAGCTTTTAAACACAATTGTTTAGAATACTAACTAAACAAAACTTAGAATATAAAAATCACATTGATTGTTGAATAAATCAATAAATAGCATTGTCTCAATACTTCAAGGGTACGTGTTTGGACAGAAATCAAACCAAACAATTTGTCTATGCAACATTGCAAATATTGGGCAACTCTTACTTGGCTACCGTTGTCTTGCCCTACATAATGTCTCACTGTTCTTTATAAAAAACACATATGGTTGTTTTCCATTTTTGCCAGCTCGTACTTATTAAGTACTTTAGTACTACATTTACACAATAACATTTAATTTGTCGATAAACCTAAATGGTCGATGCATTGTTCTGTTATCGTGTGTGTAGGATCAGGCGGTCTAATAACGTTATGGAGGAAATATTCATTTTAACTTGATATCGCAATGTGCCTCGTTAAATTGGTTGGCAATAATCGGTACCCTGCAAATTCTCAAAATCGAGTTTTGATAGAAAACATATATGCACCTCAATCAGATATACTATAAAGTAACTTGTGGGCAAATCATCAATAAAAAAATCTACACATCTATAACTAGTGACTAAATGATAATTTTAGTTCTTGAGTATTTAATAAATTCTGCCACATAAATTGTAAGTTGGGTAGAAGTTTATGTTGAGTTGACTATCAATATTTAAAAGTCCAAGTCAATACGTAGTCATATTCAAAGTAAATGGAATTGGTATTAACAGAAAGGTTATTACTCGTATCTGACTTGGTATTCAGATTGACTGGAAGGTTCGCCTATTTGCGTCAATCGTGATATTACCTTTTCGTAGCTACATAAAATCACGCAACTAAGTAGGAACGATTGTATCTTTAAAAATGATGGAAAGGTAAAGGTAATTATGATATCAGGCGAATCGGGAATAGGAGTGGGGTTATTCCTAAGGAGAGACTCGCGGTTGGTATCTCTGCCCGAGGATGCGACACNAAAAAAAAAAAAAAAAAAAAAAAAAAAAAAAAAAAAAAAAAAAAAAAAAAAAAAAAAAAAAAAAAAAAAAATCAATCTTTATATTAGTAAAAATATTCTCCGTACAAATTTTTAAAGAGTTGTGTTATACAAATCCTCCCTATATTGTCACATCAAGGGGAAAGGGTTGGGCAAACCGTACAACCCGGTGATGCGTGCAATGATTGGAAACCCTCCATATATTAGTTAATTTTATAGTACAACATACTCAATTGAGCTCCTAATCCGTAGTTTTTGTTCTTTCTTTTTTACTTATCAGTGATCAGAGTGTTAAGGATATATCTTTAAATTAACCTCATCATATGATCTGGTTTTGATCGCAACAACAACCATTTTTTGGCTTGCTTTGCAAGGCATAATCTAGAGTGTCTAAACAATCGTTCATAATCCTTGATTGATGTTCAATACTTCAATGCATCACTTATATTAGTTAATTTTATAGTACAACATACTCAATTGAGCTCGTTATCCGTAGTTTTTGTTCTTTCTTTTTTTCTTATCAGTGATCAGAGTGTTAAGAATATAGCCAAATAGAGTATAAGTTTTAATCATTTTATAAATACGACGTACACATGTGTAGTTGCATCCATAGCCATCAAGTGTCTAACCGCACCCGATATATGTTGTTTGTTGATTTAATTACTAGGGTACGATTTGAAATGTCGCTCGCTAAAATCAAACTCCTTGTCTTTAATCCATGAATGATTGTGAATTTATGATCTAGTACGGACTTAAGGAATAGAACATGGTGGACTTTGGTGGTTCCTATCACATAACGAATAAACACGTGAATAAAGAGGGTTACACCCGTGAAGATGCAAAATGGAAGAGTATAGGTGATCAAGGGTTCTTTGATGGTTTTGTCATGACTATGAAGGAAAATTATTCCGTGGATGGTTGGGCTGAATCTGATGAAGCTAGTGTTGGTATACAAGAAAATGAGAGTCTTGCACAGGTCTAGCAGACGCCTCGGTCAAATTAGTGAACCAGGCTTGCATGAATTGGAAAAAAGAGAGGTGTTGGGGAAGAACGGTCTAGGTAAGCTCGAATTCTAAGAAAATTGTGTTTAGGAAAATTGACCAGTGTTAGTCTTGGTCGAGGTCATCACACGACAGAAAGAATTATACACTATATATGTCCATGCATATCTCTAGGGTCCCTCTCGAGTGGAACCGATGAGTGGTTGTCTTGATTCTTATCGATTGTTGATGATTTTTTAAAGAGGGCTTTGATTCATATTTTTAGAAATAAGAATGAGACATTCAACAAGTTCAATGAGTGGAATCAGTAAACCAGACATAGAGAAAACTGGAGAAACTATGTATATAGAGATTAGGATAACTTGTGCATAGAGATTAGGATAGCTAGGCTTTTAGCAGTTGCAGGAACTCCAAAACAATGTGGTTTGGCTGAATGAGTGAATATGACGCTCTTGAACAAGGTTAGTTGTTTATTGATTCAGCATGATTTGCTAGATTTGTTCTATGTTGAAACAACGACAATAACAACAAAAATTAATCCATAGGTCTTCATCTACATCATTGGGGAAGAAGACAACTATGGAGTATGGTCATGATATCCTGCGAATCATGAGATGTTGGGGATATTTTGTTGCGTTGCGTACTTGCGTATTGACACAAGAATTATGGGAAGCTCAAGCCTAGAGCTATAAAATGCATATTCTCAGGGTATCTTGATGGTGTGAAGGGGTATAGATTATGGAGGTTGAATGATGTCAAACCGAAAACAATCATAAGTAGGGATGTGATGTTTAATGAGAGTCTTATACATAAGGATACTCTCCAAGGTGTTGATGCAACAGCTTCCAGGAAGGATGTTAAGTTTGAGGTACGTGGAACTTCATGGCAATAGGGTCGAACCAACTGTGAATCCTCATAGTGGGGAAAATCCACGGAATGAAGATGAGAGACAAGATGAAGATTCAAAAGATTTTATCTTCTGTGTAAACTCAACGTTATAAAGTTAGGTAAAGAAAGAAAGCTTCCGTGTATTAATTGGATCTTTCTTTGTTTATCGCATGTCTCTCTTGTTCATCTTAATTGTTACATATGCTTGATTTAAATTTATGATCTAGTGTTTCACGATCGAACTTAAAGTTTGTAGTAAGCAATATGAGTAAGTTGTATTTCTCAATTGCATAACATATATAAGTTGTGTTTGGCGTGTGTTTATAGGAGCTTATAAAGGCTTGAGTTTAAAAATAAACTAACTTGTAAAATAAGTTTTTTTTTCACACAGGCTAATGAAAGCTTTTATAATCCATAAGCCTCAATAAACTTAAACCAATTGAAACAGGTTTTTAGGGCTTATAGTTAGTAAAATGCTTAAAGACTTTTCAAAATATGGTGGATTATCATGTAAAAGCTGAAAATATATATCTAAATTTAATTTATTGTATTTTTATGCGATTTTACATTAATAAGTTTCATCTCCAAATAATTTGCCAAACAACTTTATAAATATGTAAGTTTCAACTTCCAGCTTATAATATAAGCTCCAAGTCTAATCCATTTCGCCAAACATACGAATGCTCTCTTTTTCCAAACATTTATATTATCTGTTTAATATCCAAGGTAC
This sequence comes from Artemisia annua, assembly GCA_014162995.1. NCBI lineage: Eukaryota > Viridiplantae > Streptophyta > Magnoliopsida > Asterales > Asteraceae > Artemisia > Artemisia annua. The sequence continues at coordinate 64,498 of LBNU01002485.1, forward strand.
TTATTTTTTTTATTTTTATTTTTATTTTATTATTATTATTATTTTTAATAGAATCAGTCACACCTTAACATCAAAATAATTCAAATAATATAAACAAAAAGAAAATGGTGAACCAACAATTTAGAAACTATTATAGTGTAGTGAAGCTACACCGATTAACACACAACAATGTAGTGCAGCACTGCAGCTGCAACACACCTACAAAACAAAATGGTGAACCAACAATTTAGAAACTATTAAACTAACGATGAAATGACAAATTCTTGTATTTTGGATATATAAAAAGAAAAGAAAATGACAACTATCAATATAGAAATTGGAGTCTGAATTTCCATGGTGGTTGTTGATTTGTGAAAAGGAGTTGTGCATCAACTACTTAAGAACTCCAATAATAAACAAAGTGTAAAGGCTTATGAACAACAAAACTCTCTCAGTCCCACCATGTGCCAAGATTCTTCATGTATTTTAAACCCTTCAAACTCATCTTAATTAATAATATATGTTTTTCAAATCTTACACTATTCTTATTTATTTGCTGTGTTCAATCAATATTTTTAGTTTATTTTTCATATATTTATACTGCATATAAAAAGAACAATATTTTATTAAAACTTAAAAAATAAATAAATTATTAAACTAAAATATTTTTCCACCTATAAAAGTCAATTTAATCTATTAAAATTAAAATACTTAATTACAATTTAAACTATCAATTTTTTTCACTCTCATTTAATCCACACCAATATTTATAAAAATTTTACACAAACTAACGCTGCTATGCAATGTCACTGTTTCGCGTGAGTAGTCGTATGGTAATAATAACAAGTGCAATTCTAGATTTGATTTTATCTAAATCAAGATTGAAGGCAATATATCCCCCATTTGCTTGGATTAAAATAGTTGTACAAAAGTGGTACAACTTAGTTTGTGTTTATGCATTTACTTTAAATTTGTAAACTACTAAGTAAACAGTCATAAAACTAGCCTAGGAATTGAAAATAGTTAAAGGATTGAATACCTAAATTATGTTGCGTACATCTAAGAAGCAAACTCACCCTCTCAATATAACTTGAACAAAAGACACTTCATCCGTTCTTTTCAAATCACCAACTCGTGCTAAAAATGCATAATGATACATCTTATAAAGATTAATATGGGTGTTTGGTATATTTCGTTTTATCAAGATATGTCATTTTCAGTTGAATTATCGTATGTTACAATATTTTTCAATCACATTTTGATCATTTTATGTTGTATACATAAACGTTACACCAAACAATTATTTGCCGTTGTAAGTTCCGTCATTATGCACAAATACTCGTCTAGTTAGTTCTGAAGTAGATTGATTAAACTAAGTTTTAAACATTGTCAACAACTCAACATGCTTGATGACGAGTGACCATAGTAGTGGATGACAACTTATTTTCGCTTCATTTCCCAATCAAGGAAAAGCGTAATTAGGGTAATGATTTGTCTTAGTTTTTTATGGTTCATCTTTAATTTTGTTTTATTATAAAACCGATAAGGTGTCTGAAAACAAGACACTTGAGATACTTATGTATTTTAACCCAAATCTCCTACAAACATATCATATACATTTGTAGTTCGTCAATTTCTTTTGATACTAAGTATACGTGTTAAAACTTGATTCGACTGAAAGCCGATCAAACAAGTACGAATGCGATCGAGTTGTGGCAATTAACGATGTCGAATATGCTACAACTAGGAAGTGAAAAGAAATAAGAATATAAGATAAACACAAGAAATTGACCCGTATGTCATGTATCGATCATCTTGCCATTTATGATGTCTTTATAGTTTTTAATGATGACAACAAGACATTAAAAAGCACGTAGCTTTTATATATATATATATATCAATATATGTATTCTGTATTATATGTTTTTTTTCATTATTATCATTTGCACCTTTGTACTTATATGATCATCCTCCAATCAACTCTTACCAAATGTGATCTATCATGTCGTCCCTTTGCTTGAAAGAAATTTTAATTTTGTTAAATGCAAATTTATTAAGTTAGTTAAGAAAAATATTCACTTAAATAAGAAAATCACTTTATTATAAGTCAAAAAGTCTTCAAGTTACTTTATTTTTGGTCAAATAGCCTCTTTTCACATTTTATTGTTATCATCAACACATGTTCAAAGCCCTCAACTTAATTATCATCAAATATTTTACACAGAGCTTTTATAACAAAATAAAACATCTTGTTAAAACGAAATATATGAGGATTCTTCTACTACATTTTTTATAACTTAAACAAAGCCAAGTTTAGAGAATTTACATGCATTTTGTGTCTTATTTTTCATACCTAAAATCTCATCGTATTCAACAAATCAAACAGTTTGTGTTCCTTGATTTGTGGGGAGACATTATACAGCTAGATTTCTAGTGCTCACTTTCTATCCAGCTATAACCTACTGTCCCACCCTACACCTTTTCTTCAATCCAATAATTTTTAATTAACATATTATAATCGTTTTGTAATGTGTATAAAAAATTGTTTGCGCTCTTCTTAAGTCGATTACTTTTGTAGAAATTGACTACAGTACATTTTTAAGTACACATGAAACACAATGCTATTCTATTTGCCAACAATGTATATAGTATGTTGAAGATGGTTGTCACACAATTTAAATGCTATTGTTTATATTGTAGACGTGTAATATAATTTTGTACCTTTTTCATATTGGTTATCATGGAATCGGTCTTGTTCGTTTAGGACACGAAAATGCAGACTGAATAGCGATGGTTACTCGAAAAGGCCACGTCGCCTGCTAAGCACATGAGTTTTAACACAAACTTTTATGTCATGCTGACATACACTTTGATATAGTTTCTTTATCCATTTTATGACATGAGGTTGATAAAGATAAACTCAATTTGCAACATTCTTTGAGCTCTAGATCATGCTAGGTGATATTTAAGAATGATGA
>LBNU01002485.1:80625-93683 GCA_014162995.1 Artemisia annua
TTTTTTTTTTTTTATGAAACATCACGTTAATGAATAAAGTTAGGTTATCATCTACGTAGTTTTTCTTTTTCTTTTTTTATTTAAGAGGTGATTGTTATCATATAAGGATTGTGATGCGCGATTTTTTATTATTATTATTATTTTTTTTTTTTAAATTTAAGGAAAACACCTTCTAAATTAAACAATGACTATATAACCCATGTTTTTTTTTTTTTAATTATTAATTAGCTTTGTATAACGTTTTTAACTGACAGACATGTTGATGTTGATGTTGATGTTATTGTTTAACTTTACCTATTAATATCATGTTGTAAAAAATATGCGAGTTTAGTAGCACATAATAAGCGTTAATAACTCCGTAAAGTTTCTAAAATGTTTTTATGGATATTCATATATAAATTTTAAATAACAATTTCATGAGTCGTTGTTATAAGTAGAATCGCGTATATTTATTTTCATATCATATTAACCATGCTTACCATTTGATATTTATATTCCCGCTACTAATAATTTAGCCGTATTTAATATTCAAACTCGTGTACGCCTAAATTAAACTTTTAAATAAAATAACATGAGTCACTATTTAAAAAAATATTCTAATTGATGAAAGTCTAAAACTAACATAAAAACTAATTCGCAATATTTACCAAATTTTGTAATTTTAATGGATGAAAGTCTGAAAACTAATATAATACTCATTTAATTTTAAACAAAGTTAATATTATAAAATATAAGGTGTATAAAGTGTAAGCGGTATAAGGTGTAAGGGGTTATTTGTGTTTTTTTCTAAAGTTATTAAAAAACATGGAAACTTGTAATTTTACACTTAGCTCCATATATTTTATTTAAAATTCAACCACTAAAGTTTTATTAATTACTTCCTCTTTTTTTAAGTTTTTGTTTTCATAAATTTGACACCTATTTTTTTATGCATTTTTTTTCTTCACCAAATTTCTCCACCAAATTTATTAAGTTTGACCAACATCAATTTAATTTTGACTTTCTATTGACCAATCATATTGCTCGATTTCGCCTACGTGGCAAAATCGAGCTCTCCTATTGGTCTAATTTTTTTTCAATGAGAAGGGTTTTTCAAAAACACTCCGAAATGATGTAATTCTTTTATTATATAAAAGATGTTACCCTACTTCATCCGTTTCAAAATTATTGTATCCAAACAATAAACATAAATTTAAAGAAAGTAAAACAATTACACTAACCAATTAAATATCATCTTCACACACTAAACTTTTTTTTTTATTTATTTACACAAAAAAAATGACTATTATTTTGAGATATCCGAAGATAAAAATATGGATTATAATTTTAGGACACAAGGAGTATACTCTAACTATATTTTTAGAAAGTCAAATTTGTTAGAGTTTGTGTAATGGTTGTGTATAGAGCAATAGTTATATGTTATTACTAGACTCAAAATTTTCTCTTTAGTTAAACAATTGCAAGTAATACAAATGCGTTTTGCTAACAACAACCCTAACAAATTGTGGTTAAGCAAATAAATTTCATTACAATACCATTTTTTGAATGATACTTCCCAAAAAAGTGAAAACAACGCCGATAATAGTGCAAATAATTAACACTTAATTGAGATTAGATGAATTATATTCTTACAACAACTTGAAATAAAACAAAGCCTTTTTACTACAATCATTTGCGCTGTCGCTAACAAAACCTCAAGACATAAATAATATTTTTCCGACCTTTCTAAATTTTATACAACAAAATGATAACTAGTTACCACAAACCTTGATAACAAGTATTATGGGACAGATACACAAGCTGGTGGACAGTTTGATAGGAAACAATTATCATGTCAACTTAAATTGGTAAGTTAGGTTGAAACTTAATAGTAAAACTAAAGAAACATAAGCCTGTAACTGTTTAGAGTTTGATTGATTAACTAGCTCAAAATAATAAATATATTGGCAGTTTTTTGGCACCAGTTTGCATCTTCATTTTTACAGCTATAGCCCTTAAAGTCTTGTGAAGCCCATTATATATATTCAACATGGGTAAATCTGGCCCAATATTGTAACCATAAGATCATAATATTTTGGATTAATATTTGGGCTTATGAATTTTCACTACATGATGATTGATGAGCGACATACAATCTTATTGCAAGTATATATATTTGCAACATGGAGTTATATTTTCTTGACTCAATTTTCTGAATGAAAACAAGTGTTACTACCCGGTTATGAGTGATATTGACAAAAACTTTGTTTCCTCTAGATGCTTTCGGAGAAGACTCGGAAACATGAATGAGAGATTTCGGACAAAATCAACATCAAGTTTTACGAGGTGTTATTTTTCTTTCTTTTTCTGCATTTACCGTTACGCTGTATAATATGTTATAATGGCCTGTTTTTTTACATATAATGATATATATTGTTTATTTCGTAAAATTAGGTCATAGTATAGAACATTTTTTGAACTCAAATATTTAAAAAGTTAAATACTTTTATAGGGGAGTCATACTCATCATCATGTTTTGTCACCAAACCAAACAAATAAAGAATCGTAAGATTGTGGCCATACATCAGTTCCACAACTAGAATAAAAAATGAATGTAAGGATAGTATTCTGTGGATGTTAACATTAGCATGTGAATGGATGGGAATAGAACCTAGGTCTTTATAAACTTATTTGCATGTTCTTATCAAGTTATCATTGTAGTCCTAAATATATTATTCTTATATATTATGGTATTTCTTATTAAAAGAAACTCGATTATATGCTAGTCATGAGATTGAAAGCAGGATCAGAACTTGTAACTAAATATATCGGGCAATAAGCCAGTAAATATAATTGCGCGCTATACCGCAGTTGTATTATACAGAGATCATATAACTATATTAGTATATACTTCTTCAAAACTATAATGTCTTTTTTTTTTTTTTNCAAACATATTTATTTAAAACTTGAACATTAATTATCATCCATTTTGTTGAATCCTCAATTACGTCAACGACTTTAAGCTCCATATGTATTTGTAGTTTTTCTCCCACTTCGCTCGAGCCTGAAAAAAAATAGGAATTTTGAACACAAAACTAATTACTTTTATTCAAAATATATATATATATATATATATATATATATATATATATATATATATATATATATATATATATATATATATATATATATATATATATATATATATATATATATATATATATATATATATATATATATATAGGGAATATATTAGCTACAATTAATTGTAGCCAACTCCCTACAATTTGTGCTACAAATTGTGGGTCCCTGAGTCCTTTTGTGGGTCCATGACTTTTTTTGTGAGTCCCTGATTCATTTTATTGTGTATTTTGAGGAAGGATTGTAGTCAATTGGCTACAATTATTGTAGCCAAGTTATCCCATATGTATTCCTTTCCCGGGAAGGTATATTGGAGGTCATCTATATTGTCCTTAAACTAAATTAGATAGAGGAGGCTAGGTCATGGGCCTCATCACCTACTTATCTTAATAAAAGAAGTATAAAAATGGTATAGATAGTTACTACCATGTGATTGTTAACATGAACATGTTCTCCCACATGTGAAGGGTTGCTGACTAGGGGTGAACTCGGTTTGATTTTCGGGTTGGCGAGTAAATGTTCGCTTTTCAGGTTGTTCAGTTTATGTGGATTTAATTTTTTTTTAGCTCAAATCAAAAACTGAATCTATGAATTATGTTTGATTTTCATTTAACCTAAATAACCTGAATTTTAAATTTTCATTTTTTTTCATTTAATTATATGTCTACTACATGTAAGAAGAAATGGTCAACATTTGTTGTGGCTAAAAAGTAAAAAGCCTCAAAATAGAACTAAAAAAAAGACTAATATACATCTTGTGCTTAAAATAATTTTTATATTAATATTAATATAAAAAGATATTTATATTAATGATCATTTCATTATATTGCAATATTTTTCATAAATTCATTTTGAATTCACCATCAATGTTTTTAGTGTCCATCAAAAACTTTATTTTTTCCTTTTGTCTTTTTATTATTTTTTCTTTTAAGTTTGATTTATAAAGATCAATGCTTTACAACCTTTCAAAATAAATAATAATAATAATAATAATAATAATAATAATAATAATTATTATTATTATTATTATTATTATTATTATTATTATTTTGATTTAAACACTTAATAATTTGCAGTAAACTGTTTTATTATGTATATACACTATTTTAACCGATTATACAAATAAGTACAAAATATAATGCGGGTAAATCATTTTCCTTTATAAATAATAGTTTTAAAAGTATTTTTGCTTTTCAGAAGTAGGCCACATGGCTTTGTTTTTTTAGCAAACACACGACTTTTGTTATCTTTCATTTTGACTACTAAATGCATCATTCTTTAAGTTTGGATTTATGTATGACTCATTTGTATTCAGTTATTCACTAATTCTAAAAGGGAGATGATTGGCACACTTCATTTTTTTATTGGCACACTCATATGTACAATCAGTTAAAACAGTGTACATTCACAATACACAGTTTAATGCATATGGAGGAGTGTCCCAATAAAAAGATGGAGTGTGCAAATCATTTCCCATTCTAAAAGTGTGCAAATCTGCAATCATATGTGTTGTCAATTAGAGCGGAAGGTGTAGATGACTAGTCAAGCTCTTCATTCCGGGCTCACGGGTGTCACATCACCCCAACACCTCTTCACAACTAACCCCCTCCTCACCAAACAACTAACCTCAACTTAATCATTTGGGCCCCACCACTTACAACTTTATTTTTTTTATTCATTTCATTAAATAAATTAAATTCATTTCACAAATAGTTAAAAATAACACAACATACTAATTTTATTTCATCAAATAAAAAAGTTACAATACGGAATAAAAAAAATACGATACGAAAAAAAAAAAAAAAAAAAATACAACACATACTACTAATATTAAGATTAAACATTTTATTCGGTATCGTCGTCATTAGGTTGAGGGAGACTTTGGTATTTCTTGGTTATCAATGCTTGTCTCCTGCGAGTGATTTCGGCTCTTACCGGGTCAGAAACCAAGCTGGGCTCGAGCATGAGCATCTGCATATCCTGCCACTCCAACGCCCTTGTTTCTTTCTCCAACGCCTTTTCTTCCCTCTTCCTCCGCGCCTCGTAACAAGCTGTTTGAGCGGTTTTTGCTTGCGTATACTTTTCGGATAATTGTTCCGAAAAAGTACTCGTTTGAGCTCGCCGCACTCGACGTTTCCTCGACATTTTTTCTTTCAAGCTCGTTTATTGTTTCGTTCGGGACAAGGTCATTTGTCCGGCCCGAATATATCCTCAAGACATGTAATGTCTAGACGTTCTTCAGCATCCCATTTCGGGTAGTGTTTCAAGATCTCCCAAACGTGAACATAAGTGAAACCCCTCAAACCAAAGCGTTCTTCGGAGCTCGCTTTCGCATTCTCGATATGATCATGCTCATTTTCACCACTGCGACAGTTTATATGGCGATAAATAGTGTGGAATTTTTGGCAGTCGCTATTAAGCCTCGACCATTTACCGGTTAGCATATTTTTGGTACGAGAGTCACCAACAGTTCGCTCGTTGAACGCTTCATGAATTTCGTTCCAAAATAATTCTTCGCTTTTGTCATTGCCCATATCTTTGTCTTGGGAAATTTATATCCACGTTTCGCAAGAAGTTTTTCTTCTTCCTTGGTCCATAGCCGACGAACACGTGTTTGACCTGCTTCTTCGAAGTCATCGTCATCGTCAGCGTTTAAATTTACGACTCTTTTTGCTTTTTGGGCTTTGGTTTTTTTCCCTCTACCTTTGGCCGGTGATCGTGCCTTAGGTACTTTAAACGTTTGTTGAGATGGTTGTGATTCGATTTGGTGGTTGTGATGGAGGAGTAGGAAATGTGGATGGTTGATTCGGGTTATAAAATTGTGGTGTCGTATTGAATTGGGCTTGATTTGCGAATCCTTGTTGAAACGCATATTGTTGGTTACGATAAATTTCATTCGGATTGAATTGTTGGGAACCATATGGCGATGAAGGGTTTGAATTTTGCGACAAGGGAGTAGAAGAGTTTGACGATCCCCCGTATTGATGTTGGTTTGACGTTAGGAGGTTCGTGAAAAAGCCCCCTTGTTTCGGGTTTTGAGACTTTTTTTTTGTTTATTTGGAGTAGATATATAGAAGTTTTGATTAGTTGGTTGAATTGTAGTGAGGAGAAGTGAAAATGATTTAGTATTTATAGAGTTTCTGTGTATCAAAAGAGAAAAAAAAAATACATTCGACCGTTTAGAATTAAAACGGTCATATATCCGTTTCTTTCTTGTTCTTTCTCCACGTTACCAGCTTTTTGTCAGAATTTATCTTCACCGTGCCCATGAAGAGGTGCCAAATGGAGAAGATCGGCGAGGCGGGCGGTGTGGCGAAGAGCTTCGGCGAGGCAAAAAGGGAGCCACGTATGAACGGCGAATGGAGAACGAGTAATTGCACATTCCCCTCTTACTCTCATAGTCTCATGTATATGGACTGCATGCATTATAACGGAGTAAAAAATTCAAACAATGTAGTGTTTGAAGCCAACGATTTTTGAAAGCTTTCTTTTTTATTTGAGTTACTAATACATCAAAACTCTTGACTTTTTGGAAAATATGGTTGGCAAAAGTGACTTTTAACTAACTTTAAACACAATTATCATATATGTGTCCTATATATAAGTAATAGTTTGTATGTTCGCATTTTTCTTGAAAAGAGATTCGCAATGACAATTTATGTGTCAAAAATGGAGTTGATGTAAATGATATAGCGGATCTCAAAATTAGTCATTCAGTACCATGCTTAAAGAGGAAAATTGGTTTGTTTTTATCCCACGACGGTGAGATGGGTAAACTTAAGGGAAGTTTATTATGTATAAAAAGAAGTCCTAATTCTATAGGTTTTATCACACATCAAATCTGTGGAAAACTAGAAGGAAGGTTGAATAGTTTACCGGTTTTTCGTTTAATTATCTTTTGAAACTTTATGTGTAATCAAAGATCTAAACTAAAGACAATATGTAATATGCAAAGATAAAGAAAGAAACGATCAAACCACAACACGAGTGTTTATCGTGGTTCGGCTACAAGGACTCTTTTTCCTTGCCCTACTCCACGCCCCGAGTATCCAACTCGAGAGTTTCTTTCACTAGTCAACAAGCTCCTTTCATCGGCAGAGAAAACCTTACACGTCGCTTACACAAGATTTCCGACACAAAGCTAGATGTCGAGTTCTTTTACAAGGGTACAACCACTCCCGTCACACTATGTATTTTAAGGCTTAAAATACTAACCGATCAAAACTTGAATATACACAATCAAATGAAGTATAAACTACACGAAGTCTATACAATGCTAAGCTAACAAGTCTTGCAACGTTGTGTTGAATACTTGTAACTTTGATATGAACTTGTGAACTTCTTTGCTACAAGAGAGCTTCACACAAAATGAAAATGTTAATGGGTTAGATGAATGATGTATGTGTAAAATGTAATAAGAAGTGATAGAGATTTTCTTGCAAGTGACTTGGTATTTATACCCAAACCAACCAGACCTCTGGCAGAACCGGCGGAACCAAAACAAGGGTTCCGCCCTTGTATCCCCAGGGTTCCGCCAGGTCTGACAGTCAAACCTTACAAGAAATCTTTCCATATCTAGCAAGGTCACATCAAGTTATTTCTAGTCAAACACACATTGAATTAACTTGGAATCCTTCCAAAATGTGTAAGAGGTCTTATGGAAAGTCAAACACACAATCTTTCCATAAATGCACATGATGTGATGTAACACTTTCTTTATTAAGAAATCTGAAAGTGTTATGTCTACTATGAAATGTAAAATGTAAATGTAAATGTAAATGTAAATGTAGCAAATGAAGTCTAGTTATGCAAGACTTAAACTATAATCATGTTTTACTTAAAACTAAAGTTTACACTTTGTCGTTAACAAAACTTAGCAAAGATCATAAAATATAAATAACGTTTTTAGGCGATATTTGTATTAACAATCTCCCCCTTTTTGTTGATGACAAAACATAAAATTTGTTTGTAATTAAATCACTAATTTTAGTGTTAAGTCTTTAAAAGTTTTCTATTTAAACTTGTTTTACTTAATTGATGAAAATCATTTAAGTTTAAAAGTTTAGATGTACTTTCTCCCCCTTTTTGTCAAAACAAAAAGAAGAGTTGCGAAGCGGAATGATGCAAGAGCTCCCCCTTGGACAATACTCCCCCTAAAAGGAGTGCCAAGTTCGGAAACATGGATTTTGAGCCTACAACAAAAGAGTTAGTTGGCGGTGATGACACACGATAAAATGTCTAGCCATAGCATAATATGAGATTAAGCACAATCACAACTCATATAGAATCAACCAACAATTCAAACAAAATAGTAGAAAAGATGTCATTCCAAGTAAAATTTGACTTTTCAAAAGTCAAAGACAAGAAATGAAAAATTCTATCCTACTAAAAAAAATTAAAAGGAAAAGAGAAAAATAACTAAGAAAATAAAAATCCTACTACTATAAATGTAAGTTTCCCTACATTTTCTTAAGCGGGGCAAAAGGCCTCCAAACTTGCTCTAGGATTGGTTTGGGTGAGAAAGAGCATCCAAACGCTCAAGAATGTGTTTTAGAGCAAAGCGGGTTTCATCATGGACTTGGTGAAGCAACATCTTGATGCTTTCACCGATTTTGACCATATGCTCACATTGTGAGCAACCATGATGAGGAGTGGGTGGTAATGGGTCATTTGATGATGGTGGTGGTGGTGGGTTGTTGTTGGAAGATCCTCAAAATCTTCTATAAACGGATGTGGTGATGATGGTGGGGACCCAAATAGCTCTATTGGATCAAGTTTTGGTAATGTAGGTGGTGATGGAGACTTGGATGGTTGGGTTGGTGCGGGTGGTGGACTTGGATCAACTGGTGTTTTTGTTGGTGGTGGAGTAGTGAGCTCATTGGTTTGTTTGGGTGATGGAGTGGGAGTTGCAAGGTTTAGGAAGTGTTCACTTTTGATGGGTGAGGAGAATTCATCTGAAGATGAGGAACTTAGGTTGATTGTGTTGTGAGAGCAAAATGGTTTTACACTTATACGTGCGGTTCTCCGAATGGGTCGGGATGGTTGAGAGGTTGTTGTTGACTTTGTCATTGTCAAAGTTGTGGTTTAGAAGTTTAAGATTAGAGATTTTGATGGTGATGGTGTGATTTGAAGTGTTGCAAGATGGTCAAATTTATAGAGTGGAAGAGATGTTGGAAGGGGTGTTTGGATTTGATGTTCTACCATACAAATGTTGAGATTTCTAATGATTTGGGTGAGTTATGCATGTTGTCAAATCAATTGGAAGTCAATCCAATGAAGGTGGTGGAGTAAGAAGACAAAGATTTGCACTAAATGCTTAGTGGTCATGTCAAATTGATTGGAAGAATATGTTCCACGGATTGCAAGGAACCTTTGGGAGGGTTCCTTCCCTTATGGTTGAGGGTTCCTTGAGTTTGTTATGACAAATTTTGATTTTTGGCGGGAAATGGTTTCCTATGTGTTTTAGAGGCTGAGAGTGACCCTAGTATGCTTAACAACTAATGTGAAATGAGTTTCTATCTAAAAAGGATGGTTAGGTGTTGTGTGGAAGTTGAAATTTTGAAAATGTAAAGAAATAATCTGCAGGCTAATGGCGGAACCCTACGACATCAAGGGCGGAACCCTTGTGAGGGTTCCGTCTGATCCGTTGGGCCAAAACTGGGTTACCCAGATTTTTAGACTGGCGGAACCCTGTTGAAGGTTCCGCCGGTTCCTCCAGACCCCAAAAAGTTGACAGTCCGTATTTTTGACCGTCGAGACGATTTTCAATTTTTTCGAAAACTCCTAAAAATAAAAATTTATCACATATCTGATTAGGAAATGCAAAAAATGGACATGTAAACACTCATACCATTGGACTTTGACCGGGGGCTAGCAAATTTCATTATACTTAGTGAAATTTTTCATAATCTTGAAAATTTGACAACATGCGAAATGTTGTCGTCCTGCATCATTGTTAGTTCATACAAGTTCTAAACATAGTTAAATATCCCTACAAACACATAAATCAATAAAACAAATTGTTTAACAACCAAATTGTTCAAATATCACGTTGTGCCAAACACTCCTTCCCACACGCTCGCATTGACGATCCACCTTCTTCTTGAGCTTGCCAAGGAACTTCCTAAGACATTTGAACATCCCCTTTGTTTGTTTGAACTCCGTCGACTCATTAGGAATAGTTGGAAGTTGTGAAAGGTATTCTAGGGGTGGAAGCCTAGAGTTGGGTAAACTCTCATCTTCACTAGTTGAAGATGACGATGAGGAAGTAGGGGGATGAGGGCGTTTCCCTTAGGTTTTGTAGACTCTCTTATCACTAAGTGGGACAAATGTGTGTGGGATGAGAGAGTAGTCTAGGCGAAGTCCTCTAGGAGTAGGAGGAATGGGAGCAATGTGCCTAAAGAGACGGGTCAAGAGCTTTCCATATGGCATTGTCGTTGTGCCTTGCACGGGAATGTCGACCATTCTTTTGGCCATGTAGTAGGCTAGGTTGAAGGGTTGCCTAATGGACAAGGAGTAGAGCATGTAGCAAAGGCAAACATTGATATGATCCCGGTTTCCTATGGTGCTAATGACATTGGCTCTAAGGAGTTCCTCCCATTTCTTGAATTGGGGCTTGAGTTCATTGAGTTCCGTACCATATGGGTCCTTGTTGACCTCATTCCCGGTTCGTGTTCTCCTAGTGGTGGAGGTCCTAATGAAGAGGTGGTCACGAAGTTCATCTTTTGACACAAGAGGTGTATCATATGGATGAATGCGGTCCATGAGTGTGTCAAGAGTTGAGAGGGAATGTTTGTCGGTGTAGATGCAAGTACCACGGTTTGGAACACCTAGAATTTGAGCAAATTCATTGAGGGTGAAGGAGTATTGGTGACTACTAGCCATGAAGTTTATAGACATGAGACCATACTCATTGGTAGAAAGGGTGACGGATGCATAGAATTCTAAAATGAACCTAGGACAAATAGGCTCGTCGATTTCTAAGAGACAATCAAAGTTGATGGTAGCAAGTTCCGCGGGGATGTTTGTACCGGCTAGGAAGGATGGATCAATGGTTCTACCCTCGTGGACATAACGTTTTTCTAAGGCTTTGAAAATGTTGATTTGGGCTTCGGTAAGGCCTTTGGTTTTGGATTATTCACGATGTGAGACGAAAAAATATTTGTCCTATTTGTGAGAGATTTTTGCAAAAATTTGACATGGGGTGTTTTAGCAAACATGTTAACAACTAATAAGAATGCAATTCCTAACTATGGGGAACATGATTAGTTTTGTTAAACACCTAATTTTGTGCATGAATTTCTCAAGTTAATGCATAACCCCAAGTTTTTGTTTTTGTGCAAAAATAGAATTCCTAGACTCAGATCAGGAGTGTAATTATGTTTAAAATACTTACAATGATGATTGGTGAGCAATGTGTATGAAGGAGAGACCAAGATTTCGTAGGTGTGGATGTGTGGTGAAGTGAATAGTAGCAGTTTGGAAGTGGTGGTATGAAATAATGGGTGTTTGGTTTAATATAAACTAAGAAAATGTTTCTGCAGGTCGGCGGATACGGCGGAACCAAATAGGGGGTTCCGTCCGTTGGGTTGGAGGGTTCCGCCGAGTTTGCTGAGAAAAAAATTTTTATTGATTTGTTTTGATTTTTGTGAATTTTGTCTAATGTTCAGAATTACAATGTAGGTTCCATGAGTCCTAAGCCTAGTCTAAGAAGGTTAAATGGTTCTCGTTTAAGGGGTTTTGTGAGAATGTCGGCTATATTGAGATGTTTCCTTTTTGTATGTTGTCACGAAGAAAGTGATGACGAATTTCGATATGTTTAATTCGGGCATGTTGGACAGGATTTTTACTAAGATCTATGGCTCTTTTGTTGTCGCAAAGAATGGAGATGTCGTTTAGTTGAATTCCGTAGTCGACAAGAGCTTGCTTCATCCAAAGAGCTTGTTGACATGCCTTTCCGGCCGATATGTATTCGGCTTCCGTTGTTGAAATAGCAAGAGCCGTTTGTTTCTTAGAGAACCATGAGGTGAGACAATGTCCAAAAAAAGTACAAATACCACTTGTACTTTTTCTATCAAAATAGTCACCGGCATGATCCGAGTCGGCATACACTATGGTGTCTACTCCCGTTCCTTTGGGATACTGATGAGGTGAAAAGTGTACCCGTTTTAGAGGGTCATTTAAGCCCTAATTCGTGTTAATATGATCAAATATTGCCTTAAATCGTTCCTTTTGTCATTTTAGGTACTTTTGAGAAGAATTCTGAAAAACACATCATTTTGGACGTTTTTGGAGCATAAAGTGAAGAAAACGACAAAGTCTCAAAAGAATGCTGGAAATCCTTCCTGACGGCGTCAGAGTCACAAGGTGACGCCGTCAGCCAACCAATACAAAGGAGTGGATTCTGACTATACGTGACGCCCTAAGCAAGAATTGTGATGTTTACACCTGACGGCGTCAGGTGTTAATAATCCTAGGCCGTCAGGTGTAATGCTAAAGAGAGACGGCCCAGAGCAAGTTTACAAGTGACGGCGTCAGAAGTAGATCTAGGCCGCGAGAACCCTAATGGCGGCGAGCTGACGGCGTCAGAGCGTATAAGCTGACGCCGTCAGAGTGTATTTTCTATATATACTTTTCTATTTTTCATTCATTAGTGTGCAACTTTTTGGGAACAAACCCTAGACGACTTTGGCAGCTTTTTAAAGGTTTTTCACCCTTGATTCTTCCATGTTCAATTAAAGATAAGTCTCCATTCAAATTAATCAATATGTCTATGTGTTGGTTAATTATATCTTATGCTTGTCTTTCAATTAACATGCTAGGCTAGATTTATTTTGTGTTTGCTTAGATCTAATGAAACCTAACTACTGATTATTGGTTGTTGGTGTGTTATTACTTATATTGGATGATTGTTTATCGATGTTAGGCTTAAGAAAACT
>LBNU01002485.1:93753-121702 GCA_014162995.1 Artemisia annua
GATACCATAATCCTAAGTGTGTAGTACCCTTAATGTATCTAAAGATCCTTTTAACGGCTTCAAGATGAATTACTTTAGGATCTTCTTGAAAACGAGCACATAGACAAACACTAAACATATTGTCGGGTCTACTAGCCGTTAGGTAAAGTAGAATTCCAATCATACCTCTATATTTAGTGCTATCTACAGATTCACTTTCCTCATCCTTGGTGAGTTTTGTTTCCGTGGACATGGGCGTTTTGATTGGTTTGAATCTTCTAGACCAAATTTCTTAAGCATGTCCTTAATGTATTTGGATTGGTTAAAGAAGATACCATCTTCTAGTTTTTTGATTTGGAGTCCTAGGAAAAAGTTGAGTTCTCCCATCATACTCATTTCAAACTCATCATGCATGATTTTTGAGAAATCAACACATAGTTCTTGACAAGTTGATCCGAATATAATGTCTTCAACATAGATTTGGTCTATGATAATATGTCAGTCTTTTTTCTTAGTGAAGAGAGTATTATCAACTAAGCCCATGGTATACTTATGGTCAACTAGGAAAGTTTTAAGTCAATCATACCACGCTTTTGGAGCTTGCTTAAGTCCGTATAAAGCCTTTTTAAGTTTGTAGACATGATTAGGTTTTTCAAAATCGATGAAGCCCGGTGGTTGAGCAACGTACACTTCTTCATTTATAAACCCGTTTAAGAATGCACTTTTGACGTCCATTTGAAAGAGTTTAAAATTGTGTGCACATGCATATGCAAGTAAAATTCTAATTGACTCGAGCCTAGCAACCGGAGCAAAAGTTTCATCGTAGTCTATGCCTTCTTGTTGATTATATCCTTGTGCTACTAGCCTAGCTTTGTTTCTAGACACTATACCATTTTCATCCATTTTATTACGAAAGACCCATTATGTTCCAATAATTGTTTGACTCTTTGGTTGAGGAACTAATGTCCAAACATCATTCCTAACAAATTGATTTAATTCTTCTTGCATGGCTGTTACCCATGACTCATCTTTTATTGCTTCATTTATATTTTTCGGTTCAATGGTTGACACGAAACAAAAGAAGTTGCTTTCATTTTGAACTTTTGATCTTAGTGTTCTTTCGTTAATGTTTCCTATGACACTATCTAATGGATGACTTTTATATTCTTTGACATTGACAATTTCTTTGTTTAATAGTTCATCTTCCTTGTCATTATCTAAGATCTCTTGACTTTCTATTACTTGACTTTCAACTAAGTCATCATCTACCAAAGGTGATGTTTTAGAGGGAGGTGGACTCTCGTCAAATGTTACGTTCAACGATTCCTCGACTCTCAAGGTTTATTTGTTTAAAACAATGTAAGCTTTACTACTTTGTGAATATCCAAGAAACACACCTTCATTAGACTTTGGGTAAAATTTGGTGAGATAATCTTTTGTGTTAAGAATAAAACATTTACTCCTAAATACTCTAAAATAACCTAGTGTAGGCTTTTTACCTTTATAGAGTTCGTATGGAGTTTTGTTTAAAAATGGTCTTATTAAGACACGATTTAAAATATAAGTTGATGTGTTAACGACGTTACACCAAAACTTTTGTGGAATATTTTGTTCATTAAGCATTGTTCTACTCATCTCTTGAAGTGTTCGGTTTTTACATTCTACTACACCACTAGATTGAGGGGTACGTGGAGCCGAAAAGTTATGAGTTATACCATTTTTATCACAAAAGTCTCCAAATTGAAATTCATTATCAAATTCACGACCGTGATCCGTTCTAATAGATACAATGCAAGTTCCTACTTGATTTGAATTTTCTTTCTTAAAATTTCAAATTGACCGAACAAATTTTGTATAGCGGATGGACCGAACAAATCTATATGTAAAGTATAGAAGTTACCTCCATAACTTTGTCCAAGTATATCTTGTATAGCGGATGGACCGAACAAATCACAAATTTTGTCCAAGTATATCTTGAATAATCATCCACTATTACTAAAGTATAGAAGTTACCTCCATAACTTTGTATAGCGGATGGACCGAACAAATCTATATGTAAAAGTTGTAGACACCTAGATGTAGACACCATGTTTTTAGTTTTATGGCTACTATGGACTTGTTTACCAACTTTGCAAGCATCACAAAAGTGTTGGTCATATTTCAACTTGGGTAGGTTTCGAACTAGGTCTTTGGAGGAGAGGTTTTGGATAAGTCTCATGTTAGCGTGTCCTAAACATCTATGCCATAAAGTTGAAGATTCATCTAAAGAGGTGAGACAAAGTTTTTCTCTAGATGATTGATCCATCTTCATAACATACACGTTGTTCTTAAGAACACCTTTGGCTATGGTTATGCCGTCTTTAAGTATTTTACTTCCATTTTCACTAAAAAGGACGTTATACTTTTTGCGGCAAAGTTGACTAATACTAAGGAGATTAAAACCTAGATTATCAACATGAGCAACATCACCTACAAAAAGGGAGTTGTTAGAGATTGTACCTTTTCCGATGATTTTGCATTTAGCTTTGCTACCAAAAGTGACTTTACCTCCATCACATTTTTGATATGTTGAAAAGAGGCTTTTGTTACCCGTCATATGCCTTGAGCAACCACTATCTTTGATCCATTCACCCGCTTCCAAATTAACTTTGAAGCACACCTATTTTATGAAAAACACTCAAGCATTTGGTCCCCAATTTCTCATGGGTCCATTTTGGTTAAACATACCATTAACTTGATCCCTGTATGAAAATAGAACATATGGGTTCCATGACATGTAATTTGGAGTTTGGTAATGTCCAGGAATGTTTTGGTTCCAAACATGTTGGTAGTTTGGTCGTGTGTTGTAGTTACTCTTTGGAAAGGGACGTTTGGGAATAGGAGTCTTAGGTCTCGGTTGAGTAGTTTTAGTTCTAAATTCGTTTTTACCAAGTCCTACTCCAACTTTAATAGCAGGTTTTGTTTCATTTTATATGTGACTTTAACAAATTTTAAACGATCCGACGTAGAAACTAATTTTTCTACTGCAGACCCCGCGGAACCTTTGGGTTCAACGGGCGGAACCCTATTTTGGGTTCCGTCTGGTCCGTGGTTTCCTGTAGCAGTTTTGTTAGTTTCTTGTGCTTTCTTTTCTTGTTTCGTTTGACTTTTCGAAGTTTCTAATTTCATGAAACCTAGTCCTGTTTTATCAAATGGTGACTTTTTAAGTTTCATTATTTCATCCGCACAAGAAATACTTTTATCGAACTTCTTAAACTTTGTGGTTTGTTTTATTAGATTATCTTGAGTAATTCTAAGTTTCTCAATTTCGAGTTTAAGCTCTTCACATGATTTACACAATGTGTCAATACTTTTACCCTTTTCTAACATCTTAGCTTTTTCTTTTAATTCATAAACTTCATTTTCTAAAAACTCCTTTTTAGTTTTCAAAAATTTATTTTTATTTATGATTTTTAAGCTTAGTTGACAAAGTTTGTTATATTCCTTTTGTAAGGTGTCATCATCAATAGAAGAATAAGATGAGTCGGAGAGTACCTCATTTGAGTCATGAGCCATGAGAGCAATTTCGTCATACTTTGGCTCCTCGTCATCTTCTTCATAATCACTCCAAGTACCACTTACAAAAGCTTGTTGAGATTTACTTTTGGGTAGTTTTGGACATTCTCCTATGAGATGACTTGTGTCTCCACACCTAAAGCATTTCCTTTCAACCTTTCCTTTCTTGTCATCACGATCTTTTCAGAAGATTTTCTTGTCATCTTTAGGTTGCCTTACAAACTTCCCTCATCTACGAAAGAACTTCTTGAAATCTCTAACGGCCATGGCGTATTCTCCATCGTCACTATCCGAACTAAATTCTTCATCATCACTTGATTGAACTCTAGCCTTCAAGGCAATGGACTTGACTTTTTCTTTCTTGCCCTTGACTATTTTTGAATCTTTTTCCATGACCATTTCATGAACTTTGAGGTTACCAATTAGCTCGTCAAGTGACATGCTTGAAAGATCCTTGGATTCTTCAATTGCCGTCACTTTTGCACTCCATTTCGGATGGAGTGCTCTAAGAAATTTCCTGACAAAGTTCTTGCTACAAAAAGATTCGTCAAGTGCTTTAAGTGAAGTAATAATAGTGTTAAACCTAGCAAATGCACAATCAATAATCTCATCTTCGGGAATAGAAAATTGTTCATATTGTTGAATGAGAAGATCAATTTTGTTATCCTTAACTTGTGAGTTTCCTTGATGAGTTACTATTAAAGATTGCCAAATTTCTTTAACGGTTTTACACATAAATACTCTTTTATATTCTTTCTTAGGTAAAGCATTGGAAAACATCATTTTCGCTTCATTATTTTTAGCAATCAATTTCTTTTGATCTTCATTATGTTTAGTAATTGAGCTATCCTCATCTTTACTATTTGAATTATCTTTAAAAGTGGGTATATTATCACCATCAATGATTATATACCATAGATCTATATCTTTAGATTTCACGTAAGTTTCAAATCGTTTTTTCCAATATATAAAACCATTTGCTTCAAAAAGTGGTGGTCTTTGCATAGATTGTCCTTCTTTGTAATTTTCAAAATCCATGGATCGTTTCAAGTTTTAAAACACAATATATTTTAAAAGCTTGAGTAACGTAGCTCTTGATGCAAATTGTGGAAAACTAGAAGGGGGGGTTGAATAGTTTACCGGTTTTCGTTTAATTATCTTTTGAAACTTTATGTGTAATCAAAGATCTAAACTAAAGACAATATGTAATATGCAAAGATAAAGAAAGAAACGATCAAACCACAACACGAGTGTTTATCGTGGTTCGGCTACAAGGACTCTTTTTCCTTGCCCTACTCCACGCCCCGAGTATCCAACTCGAGAGTTTCTTTCACTAGTCAACAAGCTCCTTTCACCGGCGGAGAAAACCTTACACGTCGCTTACACAAGATTTCCGACACAAAGCTAGATGTCGAGTTCTTTTACAAGGGTACAACCACTCCCGTCACACTATGTATTTTAAGGCCTAAAATACTAACCGATCACAACTTGAATATACACAATCAAATGAAGTATAAACTACACGAAGTCTATACAATGCTAAGCTAACAAGTCTTGCAACGTTGTGTTGAATACTTGTAACTTTGATATGAACTTGTGAACTTCTTTGCTACAAGAGAGCTTCACACAAAATGAAAATGTTAATGGGTTAGATGAATGATGTATGTGTAAAATGTAATAAGAAGTGATAGAGATTTTCTTGCAAGTGACTTGGTATTTATACCCAAACCAACCAGACCTCTGGCGGAACCGGCGGAACCAAAACAAGGGTTCTGCCCTTGTATCCCCAGGGTTCCGCCAGGTCTGACAGTCAAACCTTACAAGAAATCTTTCCATATCTAGCAAGGTCACATCAAGTTATTTCTAGTCAAACACACATTGAATTAACTTGGAATCCTTCCAAAATGAGTAAGAGGTCTTATGGAAAGTCAAACACACAATCTTTCCATAAATGCACATGATGTTATGTAACACTTTCTTTATTAAGAAATATGAAAGTGTTATGTCTACTATGAAATGTAAAATGTAAATGTAAATGTAAATATAGCAAATGAAGTCTAGTTATGCAAGACTTAAACTATAATCATGTTTACTTAAAAATAAAGTTTACACTTTGTCGTTAACAAAACTTAGCAAAGATCGTAAAATATAAATAACGTTTTTAGGCGATATTTGTATTAACAAAATCAATAAATATTATTAATTTCCAACATAATAAATACACATCTCTTAAGGTGAAATTTCAGACAGTTTTGTGAAGTCCAACAGCACAACTGATTGTTTAGGTTGTTGTACCATGAGAAATAGATGGCGAATCTGTTTTAAGAAAAGCGTGTTAAACATGTGCCTTAACTTTTTAGTGCATTGTTTTATCTAATTATTGTATTGTTAGTCCGACTTCGGTCTCTACCTCTGGTGTGTTTGTATTTAATTTTCTATTATTTTTTTTATTGTTAATTTTATTTATTACAGTCTCATTACATTAATAAAGTTATTATCGTTTCCCTACAATCTTAAGACAGATTCTGTGTAACATAATTAAAATACTTTTTATTAAAATCATATTTATAAAATTAACTGGTTTATACAAACTGTTTTCTGCTGAAACCAAGATTGTGTTTTTTTGAAAATCAGATTTTTAACTAAACATAATTTTAATTAACAAATATGGTTTAACAGATCTATAAACAATTTTTAAAAGTGTTTATTGAATTAGTTTAGGTTAAACCATGATGAGTTTCTCCTCAAACTGATCTTCTAGTTTGTTTATTACGTTCGTTATTGTTTAAATATAGATTTATTGAAACCAAGATGACTTTATTTGAATCAGATTTCTTACAAGTTTATATAAAACATGTCGAGTTTATTAGATACCGGATGGTTGTAACAATTTTCTTAACTATTTTTTGTGTTTAAATATGCACAAATTTTACCGATTGTAGCACAATTGTGACCCTAGTAAATCTTATGAATGTAATTACCAACATGGTTGCAAATAATGATGAAATTAGATTCATTGAAACCAAGTAGAGTTTCTTTGAAGCAAATCTCACAAAATACAAGTTGTTATTTTATTACATTACTAGAACTTGTTCATTAAAATCAAGAGGAATTTCTTTGAAACAAGATCTTGATAATTATACAAGTTGTTATTCTATATCAGGTTATTTACAACATTTTTACTAAATTAGCTGAAGTGTTTGTTTGACTTACTTAGCTTATTTAAACTGAGTCGAGTTTAATTATTGATGTGGCCGTTGTAACACCAAAGTTTTACAACCTCCTACGCAGTATACATAATCGTTGTATTGTAGTATAGGTAAATCCATGGAAGATCGTTCTCTAGGAGAATAATGATAGGTAGGTTCGAGATATATGATGATTTGATTTAAAGGTGGAGGAAGATTATTTTTGATATTCAGTATTTCAATGAAAAGTAAAATGCTGGAGTCTTGAGAGAGTAATATTAAACCTAAATTGCAAGAAAAGTAAATTTGAGGTTGGGGGCTTGTCCCCCTCTTCTACTAAGGTGGCTCAGCCCTTGACTACAAGTGTTTTAGAAAACTAAATACTAAAAAAATAATTATAGATATAGTTCCCACGTATTAATTATATGTGTTTTTTATAGGGGCAATTACATTTATATCATTTTATAATTACATCAATATCCTTCTCAAACTTTTAAGTTCCCATAATACATATTAAAAAATCAAAATATTCTTTCATCACTCGAGGCCTAAATATATATATGAGCAAATAAATATATATGAAAAATATGTTCTGTTAATACAAATATCGCCTAAAAACGTTATTTATATTTTACGATCTTTGCTAAATTTTGTTAACGACAAAATGTAAACTTTAGTTTTTTAGTAAAACATGATTATAGTTTAAGTCTTGCATACATTTACATTTTCACTTAGACTTTTGCTACATTTACATTTTCATTTAAACCATTACATTTACATATTTCTTAATATAGTAAATGTTATATTTTCATTTTCATATAAAACATCACATCATGCATTTATGGAAAGCTTGTGTGTTTGACTCTCCATAAGACCTCTTACGCAATTGTGTGTTTGACTAACTTGATGTGACTTTACTTGACTGGGAAAGATTTCTTGCAAGTTTCCTGTCAGACCTCGCGGAACCCTCAGGGTATATGGGCGGAACCCATTCTAGGGTTCCGCCGGATCCGCCAGACTGCTGGTTGGTTTGGCTATAAATACCAAGCCACTTGCAAGATTTATCCCATCACTTCTCATTACATTTTTACACATACAAGTATTCAACACAACCTTGCAAGACTTGTTAGCTTAGCATCGTGTAGACTTCTTGTAGTTTACACTTCATTTGATTGTGTATATTCAGGTGTGATCGGTTAGTAATTTAGGCCTTAAAATATATAGTGTGACGGGAGTTGTCGTACCCTTATAAAAGAACTAACGGGAGTGGTTGTACCCTTGCTAAAGAACTCGACATCTAGCTTAGTGTCGGTAATCGTGTATAAGCGACGTGTAAGGTTTTCTCCGCCGGTGAAAGGAGCTTGTTGACTAGTGAAAGAAACTCTCGAGTTGGATACTCGGGGCGTGGATGTAGGGCAAGGAAAAAGAGTCCTTGTAGTCGAACCACGATAAATACTCGTGTTGTGGTTTGATCGTTTCTTTCTTTATCTTTGCATGTTACATATTGTCTTTAGTTTAGATCTTTGATTACACGAAAAGTTTCAAAGATAATTAAGTTAAAAACGGTAAACTATTCAACCCCCCATTCTAGTTTTTCACATGTTCTTTCATCTTTATATCCAAACTTTTGTAATTACGTCGTCAAGTTCTTTCTATTACTCGAGGCCAAAAAATATACATGAACAATATAATTATGATCAATATAAGAGATAAATTATAGTTTCAGAATTTAAAATCAATATAATTATGATTGAATTGATTTTTGGATATAATTACAAAAGTTTGGGTAGGACATTGATATAACTGGGAAGGATATTTACGTAATATTGATCAATGTTACGTAAATAGGACTAAAAAATTAACGCGTTCTAACAAGTTATTAATTAGAACGACCGATTGTAAAGGGTCCCAAAAGCCTCGTTTAGTTGTAATATGATCTTTAAGAAGGATATATATGTACTTCTCCCTTTTTTAGATTACTTTTATAGTTTTATTTATAAAGTTCTCCGAAAATGCAAATACGAAAGCATAATAATTGCCAAGATCATACACCAAAAATGTGATGATTAAAATTTAATCTCAGATAAATAATTTCTGTAGGTGATTAGAATATTTACAAAGAGAAAAGGTTGGTGATGTAAAAGGAAAAAAGAAGCCATAAAATTCAAATAACTAATGATGGAAAACTCACAAGCATGCTATTATCATTTTGAAAGAAAAAAGTAAAACAAAATCATGAAAGACTCTTAACTTATTTATGCTTGTGGGGAGCAAAATCAATTCCCCAAACAGGGAACCATCATGGCCTAAAACATTTAGACCAAATCCATTAATATAATACGGAGTTCTAAATACGTACGTGCTTGATTTTATTTTAGCTGTGTAAATTGGATAGTTTTGATGACTGTCTAGACAGATTTTAAAAAAATAAAAAATAAAAAATATAACCCCCAAAAATACAAATGATACCCTCTTATATTTTTTAGATATGCAAACTGATGCTATGTTTTGCGACACGTAGCAGTAGCAGTAAGCAGTAAGCAATTGGTAGTAGCAGTAAGCTGTAAACAGTAAGCAGTAGTTGTTTATTTAAAAAACGTGTTTGGTAACGTAGCTGTAGCAGTAATTATAAAGTGTAAAATTACGAAAAAGGTCATATACACATTAAAATAAAATAAATGATTAGACAAATGAAGGAATATATTTAATTTAAGTATCCAAACGCTTGGAGCAATTCTGGAAAGCTTATTCAAGAAGCATTTGGATTGGAGCGATAACATAATATTTAAACTTTTGTTGAGGTGTTGCCAAACAAGCTTTTCATTTAAAATGCTTACCGCTTGTCGCTCCTAAACGCTTCCAAATACTTGTTGTCAAACATGACCAAAGTAGCATATAATACATATAGAATTGCCAAATGTACAGATAAAATGTGCAAATAAGAAATTAAAGTGTGCAAATCATTAACATATTTATAACCATAATCTTATGACAATCTTCAAGGTCGTATTGTACAAGAACGTGATATGCATTTTCCTTGAAATGTTATTCCCATATTAAGTGAGATCAGTGAAGATCATTTTTCTAAAAGATCAAATGACTGAATCATAGTCATTCATTTTTTGAAAAAACAAAACTCATTTTTCCACTTTTATTCTTTTTAAACATCATATATTTCAAACGGTAAATTATTAAATTATGAAAAATACGTCATCGCGATGATAATATTTTTATCTTTCAATAGACGAGCATTTAGATAAATTTTTGATATTTTTATTATTAAAATTTTCACCTAGAAAAATCACACATAATTTGTAAAATCACTTGTGATTTGTAATTTTAAAAAATCATGTGTGATTTTATAAATCACATGTTTAAAAATCGCATGTGTTTTTAAAGTAAAATCAAATGTGATTTTTCAAATCACATGTGACTTTATGGACGAAAGTTTTGAAAAAAAAAAGAAAAGAAAGAAAAAAAAAAATGGGCGAAAGTATATAGAATTGCATATCTAAAAAAAGATAATTTAATTCTTATCGCAATAGTACAATTAATTTTGTGTAACGATAAACGCTTTGCGGGATATTTTAATTTTTTTTAAAGATGATGTAGCTTTTTTAGCTAAGTAATAGGCTAAAAAACTAACCGATCACACCTGAATATACACAATCAAATGAAGTGTAAACTACAAGAAGTCTACACGATGCTAAGCTAACAAGTCTTGCAAGGTTGTGTTGAATACTTGTATGTGTAAAAATGTAATGAGAAGTGATGGGATAAATCTTGCAAGTGGCTTGGTATTTATAGCCAAACCAACCAGCAGTCTGGCGGATCCGGCGGAACCCTAGAATGGGTTCCGCCCATATACCCTGAGGGTTCTGCGAGGTCTGACAGGAAACTTGCAAGAAATCTTTCCCAATCAAGTAAAGTCACATCAAGTTAGTCAAACACACAATTGCGTAAGAGGTCTTATGGAGAGTCAAACACACAAGCTTTCCATAAATGCATGATGTGATGTTTTATATGAAAATGAAAATATAACATTTACTATGTTAAGAAATATGTAAATGTAATGTTTTAAATGAATGGTGGATGTAAGGGTAATGGATGGTGGAGATAATTTAAGGATAATGGATGGTGGAGATAATTTAATCTTTAGATAAAAAGTGATCGTATAGAGCTTTTGTCATTTCTTAAATGTCTTTAAATTTGCTTCGATATTAGGAGGATGGATACTTCATCCCTTACCCTAAAACGAATTAGGAGGATGGATACTTCATCCCTTAGCCTAAACTAGGGGTGAAAACGAGCCGAGCCGAGCCCGAGCCCGCCAGAGCTCGAGCTTGGCTCGTTTACATATATAAAGCTCGAGCTCGGGCTCGAGCTCGTTTCGAGCTTTATTTTTTGAGCTCGAGCTCGGCTCGTGAAAATTTTCACAAGCTCGAGCGCGGGCTCGGGCTCGACTAATTTATATGAAGTTTTTAAGAAAACAAAGTTCAAATAGAGCTCGGCTCGTTAATTACATAAGGCTCGAGCTTGTTTACTACTTTTAAGCTCATTTATACGTATAGACAATATGTATACGTATATATTTCTAGGGCTCGTTTAGGCTCGCGAGCCTACTCGAGCTTTTTATATAGAGCTCGGGCTCGAGCTCGATTATTAAATGAGCTCAAACTTAGGCTCGAGCTCGGGCTCGAGCTCGTTTAGGCTTGGCTCGTTCGAGCTTTTTACCGATCCGATCCCGAGCTTTTCACGAGCGGCTCGGCTCGTTTCCACCCCTACCTAAAACGAATTAAGTGCATATATAGTGAATGTTAGAATGCAAAATATTAGTTAGGATAAAATAAGAAGAAAACTTAATATCAAAAAGATGAGAAGTAAGTATAATCATACATTCAAAATGCATCGACTTGAATTACATGTATCTATATTCATTTGGATGCATTCTAACGCATTTTCTAGCTAAAAAAAATATGTATATAATGCATTTAATAAAATTAGGTAAATCATATGTATTTCTTGTTTTTACATGACAAATGTCGTTCTAGTCCTATTTTTTGCATCTTTTTAACTTTAAATTCACTTTTTAAACGATAGCGGTGCATTTAAATGAACAAATGTGCATCTAATTTAAATCGACACATTTTAAATTTGTATATAGTTCATTCTTATTTTTTATTTTTAAGTTTTTTATTATTTTTTTTTCTCTCGAAATCCCTACCCACCTATATATATAAGTTAAAAAGGTAAGGTAAATGTGATGAAAGAGGTAAGAGAATGATGTTCATTGAACATGGTAAAAATGAAAAAGAAGTGAAAGTGAAGCTATAACTCCATAGGAAATTATCCGACGAAAGTCGATTTTAGTGCAAATTTTTCAATATAAGTTTGACCGTTTGACCAATTTACTTTACATATATATAAGTGGAAAAGGTAAGTGAAAAAAGTAAATGTGATGGAAAAGGCAAAAGAATGATGTTTATTTTTTTTGAACATCGAATGATGTTTATTGAAACATGGTAAAATGCAAAACAAGTAAAAGTGAACCTATGATTCTTTAGAAAATTATCTGAAAAAAGTTGGTGCAAGTTTCTCAATATAGGTTACCGTTTGACCAATTTAGTTTACGTGGATGTTTTGAAAGATCGTTTGCTTTTACTTCCCTTTTAAGAGAGAAGGTAAAATAATGATTTTTCTGTATATAATAAGATAAGTTATTTTAAAGACTATAAAAAATAGGAGATGATTTGCACACTCAACTTTGTAATTGGGACACTCAACTGTACAAACAGTTAAAGCACAATGTGAACCTTGTACAAGCATCCAATGCACACAGTAAGGGTCTCAATCAAAAGTTTGAGTCTGCAAATCAATTCCCATAAAAAATATAAAGACTAACATATCAATTTTAGTCACTCAGTTTTAACTAAAACTAGGCAACCAGACCCGTGCGTTGCACACGGGCTGTATCTAAGTGTTCATAACGTAATGTTTACTAATTTTCGTCATGTATTCATTGCGGGATCATGTCATTTCATTATTTGAATACACTTGCAAACATGAATAGTCATGAAAGCCCGTGCGATACACATGGGCTGTATAGAAGTTTTCAAAGTCTAATATCCGTCATTTATTTTCGTCATTTTATATTCAGGACGTATTTTTGTCATTATATATATAAGTTTTCATGGTAGCATACATTTTGTAAGCATGATACGTATTTAAAATAGTTTATTGACATGTAATCTTTTAAGATGTATTTTTTTACGTAATATTTTTTGTCTATTTATTTTGGTATTGACTCTATCGTTTTTTATTTGAACTAACTAATATTAATACATCGGGCTAAGTTATAACTATTTCTTATGATAGTCAACAATTCCCGTGCGATGCACATGGGTTGTATAGAAGTTTTCATAGATTTAAAATACGTGCGATGCACATGGGCTGTATAGAAGTTTTTATAGCGTAATATTCGGCATTTATTTTTGTCATTTTATATTTAAGTTTTCATGGTGTCACACATTTGCTAAGCTTTATACGTATTTAAAATACTTTATTGAGTTGCACATGGGCTGTATATAAGTTTTTATAGCGTAATCTTCGGCAATTATTTTCGTCATTATATATCTAAGTTGTGATGGTATCACATTTCTAGGCATGACACACATTTAAAATAGTTTATTGACATTAAAAGAGTATATGTGAAGAGATTTTTTTCAAGAAGTTATATTGAAAAGAGTCTCTTCACATGTAATTTTTTAATATGTATAAGTTACATAAATTATTTTAAATATGAAGCGATGACATTAATGTTGGAGACCTTTTATATTCATCCCCGTGCGATGCACACAGGTTTGGACTGCCTCAGTACCCATGCGATGCACACAGGTTGGATCTAATTGTTTTTTTCGTAATGTTCGGGACTAATTTTTGGTTCATGTTTGAAACTCTCATTTTTTGTGAAAGACGGACTTCGTTGTTCAATAAATTACATTATTAAAAGAGAACTATAAAACAAATTTACTTTTTAACAAAACTATAAAAACATAAAACATTAAAGTAATTGGTATATTCAAGAGTATAAATTATAATTCGTATAATAAATTATAATTCGTATAGTAAAATATTGCATGTTTAATTTGTAACGTACTATTAATATGAATGCTAAGTATTCATCTATATTGACACCGGCGGCCGTGGCGTTGTTCTCTTTATCATTGTTGTTCATTGACATTTTGCATTTTTGTTCTTGATACAATTTTTGTGACTTCTCCATCTCTTTCTTTAATGTGAAGAGGTTTTTTGCAAAATGTTATACTTAAATGAGGCTTTTCATATGTAATATTTTAATATGAGTAAGTTACATAAATTATTATTTTTAATTAATGCATTATTAAAACATTTTTCCGTAAACTATAATATCGAATTTGGAGCATTCATTAGTAACTCACTCTAAGTATTTACAGTATGACGACATGAATCACATGATCTCAAACTCAAATGAATAATGTTTACCTCGTGATAGGTGTAGGATAACATTTGAAATACAATTTTCTTCTCCTTTATTATATTTTTATTATGTACTACCATTTTCAATATGTAACATCGACATAATTTTCACAATTATATCAAATATCAAGTCACGCAATATTCCACGACGTTTAATTAAGAAAGTGACATTAACACACCGCAAGACAAAAAACTACATTAAGAGCAAAAATATTAAAATGCACCAACAAAGTGTAGTAATAATTATTGACTAAAAATTGAATGCTCGTCACATTATTTTCAATAAACTTACTTGCTAACGAATCAATAGTATTAGCCCGTTCATCGGTATTACATGAAGTAAAATATTGCATGTTTAATTTGTAACGTACTATTAATATGAATGCTAAGTATTCATCCCACCGGTGGCCGTGACGTTGTTCTTGTTGATGTTGTTGTTTTCTTTGTCGTTGTTGTTCATTGGCCTTTTGCATGTTTTGTTCTTGATACAATTTTTGTAACTTCTCGATCTCTTTCTTTAATGCTTCTTGACGTGCTAGAAAAGACAATTACATATAGTTGATCGTTAGTAACTTAAATACAGTTAATCAAAGTAAAAATATTCGTGCATGTTCCACTTAATTGATAAGACAACGATGTGTAGGATCTCTTAAACCATTAGAGAAGATGATGTTACTACCAAACCTCCTAAGCACCATCTTTATGTCCTACATTGTTACACACAAAACACACGTGAAATTTACATAAAATAATATAAATCAATATGATTAATTAGTAAGATGATATGATGCTTACTTTACCACCATTATAAGTTGTAGCCCAATGTGCACGCGGTGTGGAGGAAGTTGTGGTTTGTTGTGTGTGATTTTTGACACATTATATAGTTGATAAAATATTTGTAACTCATTGACGGGGAGGTAAAAAGACTAACCACTAATTGGTGTTTTTAATTTATGCATTCATGACATTTTTGGTTTGTATTCTTTGAGGTTTAGAGATGCTTGAAACATGTTGTACCGTACAAACTTTTGTGCACGATTTCTCATGCAAAACATATTGTACCGTACAAACTACATTTGTTGAAATCACACTTGAAGGGCATATTTAGAATAATCAACTCTTGAAACATTTATTAGGGGTATTTTGCATTTATAAGACAACCTAAGTTTATATTATACGAGTCATTCAGACCCGTGCGATGCACACAGGCTCGATCTAAATGTCCGTGCGATTCACTTAGATTGGATCAAATTCTTTCTTGCGTAATGTTCATCACTAATTTTCGTCATGTTTTAAACTCTCATTTTGGTGATGTTTGAATTTTGTTGGTCAATAAGTTCCTAAGTTGTAATGTTACCACAACTTTTGTTAGCGTGTCATGAAAATTGTTGGTGCCTTTATTTCATCACTTTTAATTGAGGTTGAATCAAAAACTCAAAATAATATTCAGACCCGTGCGATGTACACGGGTTGTATCTAAGTGTTCATAGCGTGATGTTTGGCACTAATTTTCGTCATATATAACTTGGACTGTTTTAGGACCCGTGCGATGCACACATGTTGTATCTAATTGTTCATTGCGTAATGTTTGTGAAAATGTTGAAGTGTAAGTAAGATCGTGCATCTAATTGAGACGTGTTGCATAATTTTTAGCTAAATAGTTATATAATAAGTCGAGTTAAATGAAGTTGTGCGATGCGCACGATTTGTATAAAATTATTTCTGACGTAATATTAAGCATAAATCATTGAAGTAAAAAAAGAGAACTTTTATTATAAGAAGAATTCACATTTTTTGTCTCTATCATTTTTTATTGGATCTAACTAATATTAATACATCGGGCTAAGTTATAACTATTTCTTATGATAGTCAACAATGCCCGTGCGATGCACATGGGCTGTATAGAAGTTTTCGTAGCGTAATATTCGGCATTTATTTTCGTTATTTTATATTTAAGTTGTCATGGTGTCACACATTTGCTAAGCTTTATACGTATTTAAATTACTTTATTGAGTTGCACATGGGTTGTATATAAGTTTTATATCGTAATCTTTGGAACTTATTTTCGTCATTATATATCTAAGTTGTGATGGTATCACATTTCTAAGCATAACACACATTTAAAATAGTTTATTGACATTAAAAGAGTATATGTGAAGAGATTTTTTTCAAGATGTTACATTGAAAAGAGTCTCTTCACATGTAATTTTTTAATATGTATAAGTTGCATAAATTATTTTGAATATGAAGCGATGACATTAATGTTGGAGACCTTTTATATTCATCCCCGTGCGATGCACACAGGTTTGGACTGCCTCAAGACCCATGCGATGCACACATTTTGGATCTAATTGTTTTTTTTGTAATGTTCGGGACTAATTTTCTGTTCATGTTTGAAACTCTCTTTTTTTGTGAAAGACGGACTTCGTTGTTCAAATAAATTACATTATTAAAAGCGAACTATAAAACAAATTTCCTTTTTAACAAAACTATAAAAACATAAAACATTAAAGTAATTGGTATATTCAAGAGTATAAATTATAATTTGTATAAGAAATTATAATTCGTATAGTAAAATATTGCATGTTTAATATGTAACGTGTTATTAATATGAATGTTAAGTATTCATCTATATTGACATCGGTGGCCTTGGCGTTGTTCTTGTTGTTGTCTTTGTCGTTGTTGTTTATTGGCATTTTGCATGTTTTGTTTTTGATACAATTTTCGTGACTTCTCGATCTCTTTCTTTAATGTGAAGAAGTTTTTTTGCAAAATGTTATATTTAAATGAGACTTTTCATATGTAATCTTTTAATATAAGTAAGTTACATAAATTACTTTATAATTAATGCATTATTACAACATTTTTCCATAAACTATAATATCGAATTTGNAAATTTCCTTTTTAACAAAACTATAAAAACATAAAACATTAAAGTAATTGGTATATTCAAGAGTATAAATTATAATTTGTATAAGAAATTATAATTCGTATAGTAAAATATTGCATGTTTAATATGTAACGTGTTATTAATATGAATGTTAAGTATTCATCTATATTGACATCGGTGGCCTTGGCGTTGTTCTTGTTGTTGTCTTTGTCGTTGTTGTTTATTGGCATTTTGCATGTTTTGTTTTTGATACAATTTTCGTGACTTCTCGATCTCTTTCTTTAATGTGAAGAAGTTTTTTTGCAAAATGTTATATTTAAATGAGACTTTTCATATGTAATCTTTTAATATAAGTAAGTTACATAAATTACTTTATAATTAATGCATTATTACAACATTTTTCCATAAACTATAATATCGAATTTGGAGCATTCATTAGTAACTAATTCTAAGTATTTACAATATGACGACATGAATCACATGATCTCAAACTCAAATGAATAATGCTTAACTCGTGATAGGTGCAGGATAACATTTGAAATACAATTTTCTTCTCCTTTATATACTTCGATTTAGAAGATTCTCATTGTTATGATGATAGTGTGAAGATATTTTTATTATATTTTTATCATATACTACCATTTTCAATATGTAACATCAACATATTTACACAGTAGTCATATCAAATATCAAAGTCACGCAATATTCAAAGACGTTTAATTAAGAAAGTGACATTAACACAAAGCAAGACAAAAAACTACATTAAGAGCAAAAATATTAAAATGCACCAACAAAGTGTGGTAATAATTATTGACTAAAAATTGTTTGCTCGTCACATTATTTTCAATAAACTTACTTGCTAACGAATCAATAGTATTAGCCCGTTTATCGGTATTACA
Organism: Artemisia annua; assembly: GCA_014162995.1. Classification (NCBI taxonomy): domain Eukaryota; kingdom Viridiplantae; phylum Streptophyta; class Magnoliopsida; order Asterales; family Asteraceae; genus Artemisia; species Artemisia annua. Next base: position 111,780 of record LBNU01002485.1, read on the forward strand.
TGAAGTAAAATATTGCATGTTTAATTTGTAACGTACTATTAATATGAATGCTAAGTATTCATCCCACCGGTGACCGTGGCATTGTTCTTGTTGTTGTCTTTGTCGTTGTTGTTCATTGGCCTTTTGCATGCTTTTTTCTTGATACAATTTTTGTGACTTCTCGATCTCTTTCTTTAATGCTTCTTGACGCGCTACAAAAAACAATTAGATATAGTTGATCGTTATTAACTTAAATACAGTTAATCAATATATTGCATTTTCGATCAAAGTAAAAATGTTCGTGCATGTTCCACTTAATTGATAAGACAACGATGTGTAGGATCTCTTAAACCATTAGAGAAGATGATGTTACTACCAAACCTCCTACGCACCATCTTTATGTCCTACATTGTTACACACACAAAACACACATGAAATTTACATAAAATAATATAAATCAATATGCTAAATAAGTAAGACGATATGATGCTTACTTTACCACCATAATAAGTTGTAGCCCAATGTGCACACGGTGTGGGGGAAGTTGTGGTTTGTTGTGTGTGATTTTTGACACATTATATAGTAGATAAAATATTTGTAACTCATGGACGGGAAGGTAAAAAGACTAACCACTAATTGGTGTATTTAATTTATGCATTCATGGCATTTTTGGTTTGTATTCATTGAGGTTTAGAGATAGCTTGAAACATGTTGTACCGTACAAACTTTTGTGCACGATTCCTCATGCAAAACATATTGTACCGTACAAACTTTTGTGCACAATGCCTCTTGCGCATTAAATTTAGCACTCCAATCTTTAGATAGTATAGAAGATATACTTTTCATGTTGCTTAAACTACCTTGTACCGTACTACAATTTGTGCACAAATCCTCTTGCACATTAAATTAAGCCACCCAATATTGTGTAATTGATATACTTTTGATGTTACTTAAACTACCTTGTACCGTACAGATTTTTTCAATTACTCGAATCACTAATCTTATGTACTTACCCTTATGCATGACTATTAAATCAATGTACTAACACATGAAGCCTTCACATTTCACTTTCAATTCATGAAACATTTATTGTGAGCACTTTGCATTTATAAGACAACTTAAGTTTTTAGTATATAAGATATAAGATAAAACACTCACTTTCATGCTCTAATATCTTCTCTCCTTTTTTTTTTTTTTTTTTTTTTTTTTTTTTTTTTTTTTTTTTTTTTTTTTTTTTTTTTTTTTTTTTTTTTTATAGTTAGAATCCTCTTTTACTATTGTTTTTTATAAATGATATATTTAAAAAACTGCTAACAGAGACGAAACAAGTTACACGATTACAACAAACTTTTAGTTATGTTTTGATAGATGGGCACATTCATATACTTTCGACAAACTCTTTTTTTAGTTTTCTCTTGATTTTTTTCGTTACAAGAGTTTGCATGGTATTGTAAGTTTGTGTGCATTACATAATGATAATAGAGTCCCAATGGGTACAGATACATCAAACTAACTAACCGGGTTTTGGCCAATACAAATAGTACAACATATGACAATAGCCCACTAAAAACCCTCCGCAGTTGGAGGGGGAGGACGCATAATGCTCAAAATTGTCCGAAGTTCATCAACAGAGCAGATGGAAGTCCCTTAGCGAAAATATCGGCATACTGATAGCGTGAAAGAACATGAAAAACGCGAACCTGACCTGTTGCAACCTGATCCCGAACAAAGTGAATGTTAATCTCGATATGCTTCGTGTGTTGTTGCTTCACAGGATTGGAAGATAAATAAACCGCACTGACATTCTCACAGTAAACAATAGTAGCTTAATTTAGAGGAGAGTGAAGCTCTCATAGAAGATTCCACAACCAGGACATCTCAGCCACTACATTGGCAACACCATGGTACTCAGCCTCGGCACTAGAACGAGACAAAGTGTATTGCCTCTTAGATCACCAGGGCAGTAAATTGTTGCCAAGGAAAACACAATAACCTAAAGTAGAACGACGAGTAGTTGGGCAGGCTGCCCAATCAGCATCCGAATAGGCAACCAGAGAAGATGTTGAGGAAGAATACACCTGAAGACCATAATCCAAAGTGCCACGAACATAACGTAAGATCCTCTTAAGAGCAGCAAGATGAGGCTCCCGAAGATCATGCATATAGAGACAAACCTATTGAACCACATAAGAAAAATCAGGTCAAGTGAGGGTGAGATACTTTAAAGCTCCAACAAGGCTCCTATAAAGGGTCGGATCAGAAACCGGAGTGCCATCAGCCCCCAACTTAGACTCCGTATCAACTAGAGTCCGATATGAATGACAATTGCGCATACCCGTGCGCTAAAGGCTAACCAGGTTTGACCAAATACAAATAATACAACACATGATTATAGTCTACTAACAGGTATATAACATGTGATATAACACTAATCAGTAAGTTCAAACAGTCAATATGCTGTCGTAAAATAGACATAAGTATCTGTGTAAAACTCCAAATGATTTACTTGCATTTAGAAATACAAATCATTGTCTTTCGAACTATATCACACTTAAAATTTGAACTTCTAAATCTGCACGTTATTCATAAAAGTTGAATAAAATATATGATTTTTTTATATTCAAATCCGCTTGATATATCACATGTGATGTAACACTAATTTCTAGAATCAAAGACTGAAAATGTTGTTGTAAAATGGACATAAGAAATATTTTCGGTACAAAAAACAATGAATCTTTTGGCGTTAACTACAAATACTTATGCCCATTTTTATACAATATGTTGAGTTTTTTAACTTACAGATTAGTGTTATATCATATGTGATATATATCGAGCGAGTTCGAATATATATATATTTTTTATATATTTTTTCTAACTTTTATAAATAAACAGTATTGATCTAAAGGTTCAAATATATTTTGTGATATATAGTTGGAATGTTAATGATGTGCATTTTTTAATGAAAAAAATAGTGAATATTTTGGAGTTTGTACAAATATTTGTGCTCATTTTATGATAACATGTTAAGTGTTCAAACTTACAAATTAATCCCACAAAAATGGTGTCTTTTGGTCTGACAAAGGAGTAATCAACATATTGTATTATTTATTTATTTTTGTCTTTTTCTCTAATTTATCACATATTCTTTTAATTCTTTTTGTCTTTTTCTCAAATTTTATTTTTTAAATAATATATTTAATCCAATTTATTTATAAAACAAATATATTTTTTTAATATCATTTAATAGTTTTCTCTCTCCTAATCTAAATACAAATCCAAATCCGAATCTGAATCCGAATCCTAAACCCATCTACGAACCAAACAGACCTTAGATTCATGAAAAGTTTACATAATTATTCACACATTGATTTGGCAAATACTCCGTAAATGTGAAGGGTAAGAAGAGAGGGAAAAAAAATAAATAAATAAGATTATTAGGTTGTAATGTGATTGAACTAGAACACTTGTCAAGCCATTTGTGAATAATTTTTTGTAAACATTTCATGAACGTAGCATTTCTCTTTTTGGCGTATTTAGATTCTAAGGCAACAAATCACTCATATGTCTATTGTTTAATGATTATTGTTAAAAACTAATAAATGAATTTGTTAAACTTAATGTGTGTCGGCTTCAAAATAAAATATTTGTTTTAACCTATCGCAACATGGGGCATAAATTTTATACATAGCAATGTGCCAATGTCCTTAGTAAAATAATCAACAAACTTTAAAAAAATCCCTTATAGTGAAGGAAAAAAAAAAAAAAAAAGATTCCTAATAAAAGAAATAAAGTTCGAATCTAATTAACTAAAAACTCTTTAGGATCACTGCCCTATTTAACCATCTAATCTAGAAATCTAGAATCGTGGAAGGATAGTGATTTACTAAGCTACACGAGTCTTGCGAGATGATCTGTTGAGTCTAGGGTTACCTACAACTCTACAAGGTTATCCAAGGTGGCTCGAGTGAGGTTTTCTCATACAAAGAAGATAACTAATCAATATAGCAAGCTTACATAATTAAAAGTGCACGAGAAGTGTGAAAATCATGGTAAAAATCATCAAGTCCAAAAGAGGTGACTAACATACCACATGATGATGGTGAATCACTTTTCATCATATCAAATATTAATCAAAGCTTAATGAATCCCCACATCGCAAAAACACATGATCATAGGCTACACGAATGCATAACATATCAATCCTTGATTATGTTAGTGAACAAATGTACTCGACATCACGTGAACATCAAACAAACATGAATCAACAAATATGTAGAAAAGAAATTATATGTTTACCATCTTATACACTGTAACTTTTAGATTTTAGAGTAAATTACGTTGTTCGTTCCTGAGGTTATACTAAAATTACATGTGCATCGAGTCCTTTTTTTGAAATAAATACGTCAAGCATCCTCAAAATCGATCTCCATTTCGTAATCTCATGAGTCCTTGCCACAAACAATCGTTAGCATCTACCGTTAAGTCATGTCACATGCATATCACATGAGAGTAATCTTCTCACTTCACACATCTTCATCACACTCTTTATTTTACTCTTGAGTTTTCTTTTTCTTTTAAGAGTAAACTGCATAAATGGTACTTGTTTGCTTAATATTACATATTAAACCCATTTTTCCTTTTTGTCTCGGATCCAGTCAATGTGGTTTTCTTCTTTTATGATTTATGTTTATTTTTAATTTTATTATTATTATTATTATTATTATTATTATTATTATTATTATTATTATTATTATTATTATTATTATTATTATTATTATTATTATTATTATTATTATTATTATATTATTATTATATCTACAAAATCCAATCCAAACAACTTTATATGTTGGGTCTAAAAAACCGACCCAATTGTCTCTAACAAGTATTTAAACATAAAATAGTCTAATACATCTTCTGAAGGTCAGTGAGCATAAAGTCTCTAATAAGGATCAGAGAGAATGTCACTCATAACTATCAATGTGAACCTGATAATTATCAGAAGTGAGATACTCCCTGAGAAGTTATCAGAGAACATGTCTCTCTGATTATTATTCATAAAATGATACTCACTGATAAGGAAATTAGGGAGTGTTGTATAAAGATCAACCAATTGTCTGGCATCAGGGACGTCAAAGATCAACTGAAGAAAATATTTACAAACTGATGCAGTGTCAGGGAGTGATTTACAAGGAGCTACAAACAACACTAGAGTCACTGGGATCTGACAAATGTCTCTATGACTCTGAAGGCTTGATTCAGTTTTACAACTTTAACATCTGAATGCATGGGCGGGCAACTTCTTTAGGAAGATAAGTTCAAGTGCTTATCGATATACGAGAAACAAGCATTGGAACTATAAGTTGTCAAATCGGGTAAGCTGAAAGTACGCTTCAGACTAGCCTACTAGGCACGTGCCTATCTATTGCAAGTGGACAAGTTACTGTGGACCCATGTGCAACCACTGTTTCCCCCTCTATATAAACCAAAGGTTGTAACCGAATTAAATAGAGATTCAAACACTGAAAAATAATACAAAGTATTATAGTTAGGATCCTCCTCTCCTTTGAACAACAACGCCAAGCTAGCTGCCTCTTGTTGTTTGAGTTTTGAGAGTTAATCTTTCATCAACCGGGTTAGTTTTTTTGTAGGCTATCCCTTCTAAATCTTTGATTCATTTCTAATAAGATTTATAAAGTTGAAAAGTACAAATGGTGTTATTAGCATTCTTTTTCAACCTATACAAGATTATATCCAAAAACTTTATCTTCTTTTTCTTCAAAATTATTACATCAAATCCCTTTTTAGAAAATTCAACCCCAACAATTTTTACCCATCTTTATTATTGAATCAAAGAGCATAAAACACCCTCTTCCTTACTATCAAATTCAAATTTAAATCCTTATAAGAAAACCTTTCTTTCTATCAACTCTTAATCAAAAACTTACATCAATAGTTACAAAAACCTAAATCTATACACACTTAGATCTATGGAGCAGCGGTGGTGATGGTGGTGGAGCAGTGATAGGTAGCGGCGGGTATAGGTGTAGCGACAATGTGTGATGAAGGTTTGTCTTTGTTTTTGTGATGAAGGTGGAGCAGGAATGGTGGATAATTGGTGTGGTAGGTGGAGCAACAGTGGGTGGTGGCGTAGGTAGGCGGTGGTGAAATGGGTGTTGTTTTTGATGATGATGGTGATGATGGACATGGTGGTTTAGTGGTTCTGAGAAAAGAAAATAGATGATATGTGTTTTTTTATTTGCGAGTGTATTGTGGTTGGACGTCATTTACTTTAATAAAAGTGTATGAAATGACGAAAATACACATATATCTAACGGTCAAACTAAGTCAATCTAACGGAGTTAGGCAAAAAGGACTAGTTCCGTAACATTTCAAACCATAGAGACTGAACCCGAGACAAAATGCGAAAATGGACTAATTCCGTAATACCCGAGAAACCACATTGACCATTTATGTAGTTTACACTTCTTTTAAACTTAAATTAATAAATGTTAACCCACAACAATTTACCACTTAGCCATCGATCTTATCTCAAAATAATCTTACAATTTTTCATACAAACTTTAAACTAAAACACTCACCCAATCTTGAAAATGGATCACTGTATCATTTTTACATTACCGAAAGAAATATTACTAGCACCTCTTAAAATGTAGTAACTTTTTGTTATTCCAAACACAATTATAAATCAACAAAACTATTGAGTGTACAATTTGGTGGAAAAAAAACAATCTCAACAAACCACAAAATCAACAAACCACATATAACACTGATGCGCGGGATTGCGACCACGCACTAGGGTTTTACCTCTCAAGGAATCTTGAGAAGCTTGCAATCCCCACCAGGCAGTGTACCTAACCGATGCAGTATAGTGTAGTGGCAAGTACCGGGGGATTGATCGTTCTCTGCTGGAATAGTGTCGTTAGGATTGAAAAGCTACTCTAATAGGTCTAGGGGTGAGGGAAGATTCTTGTTGTATTTTTATATTTAGGAATGCAAGTAAAAATCTCGGGGGGAAGGAGTGGGCGGAATTAGTTGCTAGTCAACTAACCTAAATAACTACTAATGCAAATAAAATAAAATAACAAGAAAGTAAATGTTTGTGAAAACTAATATGGAGAGAAGTGTGTTTACTTAGATTTCCTTACTCCCTAACTATCTTTTACCGATTGATTAGTGTGTATTAATTGCGTGGATGACGGATTGTATTCCTTAATACCATTCGTAGGGGTGTGTACGGACTTCCCCTAACTCTATGAGCTCCTACTTCACTCCTATGTCGAGCCGGCTAAGAAGCTCCTAACATGGGATCACTAGAATTCGCTCATGCATTAAATACAATCAAATAACCTTAGTACACCTTGGTTCATGTTTCTTAAGACGTTCAAGCATGTTACCAACCGGAAGTCTGCCAGTTTTCTTAAGCCTAACATCGATAATCACCCATCCAATACAATTAATAACACACCATTCAATCAATAATCAATAGTTAGGTTTCATTAGATCTAAGCAAACACAAAGAAAACCTAGCCTAGCATGTTAAATAAAAGACAAGCGTAAGATAGAATCAAACAACACATAGACATATTGAATGATTAATTGATTACTTATCTTCAATGTAACATGAGAGATCCAAGGGTATAAAACCTTTAAAAAAGCTGCAAAATTCGTCTAGGGTTTCTCCCTTAAAAAGTTCCACACAAGTTCCACCTTAATGACTAAAAATTATGAGAATATATATAGAAAATCAGATCTGACGACGTCACGTTATAGCCTTGACGCCGTCACCTTGCCGTGGTTAGGGTTTCTTGATGGCCTTCTTGACGCCGTCCCTCTTTAATCCGTTCTGGCTTATCAAGGCTTGACGGCGTCACATCCAAGTTTGACACCGTCAAGGGTACTATTCAGCAGATTTTTGGCACTTTGTCGAATTCTTCACTTTTATGCTCCAAAAACATCTAAATGCTTCCTTTTCCATAATTTCTCTCCAAAGTACCTAAAATGCCAAAAGGAACGATTTAGGGCGATATTTGATCAAATAAATACGATTTAGGGCTTAAATGACCCCCGAAAAGCGGTACACTTTTCGCCTTATCAAATACCCTTACACTTGAGATTTGCTTGTCCTCAAGCAAATTCGCTTTTATTCTAATCAAAATACAAGTTAGGGGTCATTTAATGCTAATATAAAAGTAATTACAACAATTAATCGTTCCCCTTTAATCATAATAAGCACAGACATTACATAATAGCACCTCACAAGTAGTGTTTAGATACTCACATCTCTTAGGTGTCATAGAATTATATCTCATAAATGAAAATGGACAATATCTCTCACTACCTGTCATAGCAAATAGATTACCATATGCTTGGGAAAGGATCGAAAACGTTCTCCACTAGGCGTAAGCACCTAGGATAAACTATCAAAGAGGGCTTTACAAAAAGGGTTATAATGAGGTGTAGGGATATGATAAACACGGATTTGTTGGTTAAGGGATATTTTACTGGTGGCGGGTTAAAGATCTTGATTAATTACATGTACAATATGGCGTTGCTAAGCCAAGACTAGACTCGACTAACGCTAATTAAAAACTAATAAAACATAAAATAAACATAAAAAGAAACGGGATGGTAGTTCGTATGTTTTTTCTACTTTTCTTTTTCTCATTTTTTTTTCTTTTTCTTGTTTTTTTGATTTTTTTTTCATACATTCTTGCCCTACCATCCAAAATAATACATCATAGGGGCCTCGGTTCCCCCCTTACACTTGAACTTTTACATACTTTACAATTTACTATTCTAATAACTTGAATTAAGATAATCGAAACACTTGGAATACTTTTAAAATATTTAGCACATATGGGGGTAATAATGTTGTTCTTCCCCATTACTCCATTACACTAGTACTTTACCTATGAGTCCCAATCGTCCCAAAACAATATGTACAAGGATATGACTCGACTTAGCAACCATGTAATCAATTAGATAATTAACTAAGGGTTTAAACAAATGTTGTCACAATAATGCACTAAAGATGAGTGCATACAAGGTAGGCTAAAGCGATTTGGGTGTATATTTAAGTGGGGGTGTAACAAATTCTTCCTTTAAGTAAAATGCTTAAAGTTAGAAACGAAAAGATAGGCTCGGAGGGGTGTACTAGGGGTATCGTGTACCAAAAATGGGTACAACGCTAAGGGTGTGGGAGAATTACTTGACCAATGTAGTCAAAGTAATTATAACAAAAACACAGGTGTAAAACAGTGGGTTAATCCTAATGCCTCTTATCATGTAGTAAATCTAACTACACGAATGTAGTCTCACTTGTGGATTCGGTATGGTCCTATCGCAAGTTCTAGAATCTAAGTGCTACCGGTACATACATCATAGCATAAATGCTTTTCCTATCAATTCTAGGGGCGAGCCTCACATATTTGGGGTGGAAAATTTTTTAGTGGTACGGTTTTTGTGCTAGTCATATAACTCCTATCCATGAGACGCTCATTAAGACCAAAGTTTCACTCCTAAATGTTGTAAAAAATTTTAAATTTGGCACTAAAATTACCCTAACAGGTATTTTTCTCAGTTTTATTACACATCTACCATTAAACAAAACAAAAATCAAGTGTAATTGCATTCTCTAAGGTATCGTAACTTACCCCCCTACACTTAAGATGAACATTGTCCCCAATGTTCAATTAATAAGATGTAAAAGTAAATAATGAAATCAAATATTCCCCTGATTCGCTCGGTGGATAAAGTGGTAACATGGTTAGATCTTCTTCCAAGAAAATGAACGCTCAAAGCTTCCCTTCCGAAATATAAATCATCTTCTTGTCCAAAATAACCTGTTAAACCTGAGAAAACAAACACGAAACCGGCATAACATCGGCGGGATAAATCTGTATAAGGATATAATGCTTGTGGAA
>LBNU01002486.1:0-12757 GCA_014162995.1 Artemisia annua
AAAAAAACAATCAATGTTTTTTTACAAAAATTAGTTGCGCCACATAAATCCACGGTGTCCCACCTAGACCCTTGTTCCGTCCCTGATGGGGTGTATATTGCAAGGAAAATGTTTAGGAGGCCTAAAAATGTGACTAATTATGTGCCTAAATAGATGTGGCAATAATTTATTTTTTGGGTAAAAGGGAGCTTCCACCCTGGTAAAATATATTAACCAATAAAACGTTGAAAGTACAATGGAATGTGGCTGAAGTACCACATTAACCTCAAGCAACCGCTTGAACTACCCTGTATCATTTATGACAGGCCATAAATATACCACTAGCTACCAACAACTAGAACAACCAAAAAACAACATAAGAATGACATGCCAATCTTATGATAAAACAAAACAAAATAAAATACTACTTCCAACACGTCCTTGAAGCTTGAACTCCTTGAATTGTTCCGGTAAGTTGTTTACTTGAGCCGCATACTCATCTGAAAAATAATCATCTCCCAAATAATCCGTGAAGATCGTTGTAGCTCTTAGACGATGTATAATATTAACTATATCTAGGAACACATAATAACGAAAACGGAATATTCAAACAATGAATTAACGTTATCATGAACAAGGTTTTTCATTCATAATCTCTAACACTAATAAACAAATTAACATGTTCTACCTTGATCAAGTAGAACACCCTCTCTAAACTAAAACACTAATAAACCCTAGGCGTTTATCTCCTACGCCTAGGTTACACACACACACCTTTACTAGATGTCTACATTGTGGAAGACTTGAATTAATTAAATCTAATGACCCATGTCCTCTTTATATACTAGAGGATTAGGGTTTACAAGATACTACGAAGGACTAATAAATAAAACTTCTTTTGCAAGCAAGTCCTTCCTCATCTTTTTGTAGTTTCCCATCTTGTCACTTTAAACCCTTCATGTTTCATTCTTCTTGTTTTGTATCATCAAATCAATAAATATAATTCCCAACAATCTTCCCCTATTTGATGATGACAAAACAAATAACTTCTTGTACAAACTTCCCTAGACGAAGTAGAGAAATTGAGATAATAAAATCTCACCATGAATGAAACAATCTTGTCTTCCCCTTAATTCATGCAATGCCACTCCAAGATTTCTTCCCTTTTTTGTTATCAACAAATAGAGAACGAATGTAAACAATAAAAATTTCCCCTCGAGTGGTACATATAGATGGTTGAACATTTAATCAATAAGCTTCCCCTGAAACCAATATGTTTACCATCTCTTGAATCTACAATTCTGTAAGCTCCTTGTAATGATCACTGATGAAGAAAAACGAGTATAACGAATTTGATGAAGAAGTAGAACAACCCAAACTTGTGTCTTATATCTTGTACTAACCACGTGACTCCAAACTCATACCAAAGCACAAATAGTATAAGTAGACCGCAACCTCTTGACAAAGTCCTCAACTAATATGAGACACTGAGCACTACAATGTAACTCCTTTAAGTGATAGCCAATGTGTGCATGAGCATCATAAGAAAAATCACACATTGCTAGATTCATCAAGTCTTTGTCACATCTTTAACGCACAAACAAGTTATCTTCAAAGTGTAACACCCACTTTGAGATATGATAAGAACACACACCTGTGAAACTCAACTACAACATCAAATAAATGATATTCCACCTTCTTCGTAATCAATTAATCCAATAAGAATCAAATACCGAGCCTTTTGAAACCTTTAAGAACATAAACTTCTTCCTTTGTGAGTGTACCAAATAACCATTCAGTGTGTGTAAAACAATCTCAATCTAAACATAAGTACTTCCCCTTATTGCTCGTAAACCATGCATATATATTGAACCATAAAGCTCTTTACGCGTCTCCATAACTCACAACAGTACTTTAAATAGCACTAGCAGTACTTTGTAAAACCAATACCTTGAGCAGTACTTTGAGAAGCTAGAGCAGTACCTTGAAACAAATGAGCAGTACTTTCAAACGAACAACAGTACTTTGGATGAACTTAGTGAGCAGTACGTTGAAAAATATACGTTGGAGCAGTACTTTGAACGTATTTGAACGTATAACAAGTAGCAGCTGATCAGTACTTTCAATTTAGAAAAGCAATACTTTTGACGAACACAAGCAGTACTTTGAAAAACTTGGACAGCAGTTCGTTGAAACAAAGAGCAGTACTTTGAAAGTAATAAGCGTAAACGAATCTCAATAGCAGCTGTATCATTGACCACCGTCCCATATTGCTTGTATAATCATAAAATATAATATCCACTGACCATTGTTGCATATTAATCGAATACTAGCACTTGACCCATGAAAAATATATCTTTTATATAATAAAGGAATTACATCATTTCGGAGTTTTTTTGACAGAACAATCTTAGTGGAAAAAAAATTGGACCAATAGGAATGCTCGATTTTGACACATAGGCGAAATCGAGCAATATGATTGGCCAATAAAAAGTCAAAATTGAATTGATTTTGGTCAAACTTTAATAAATTTGGTGGAGAATTTGATTGAAGAAAAAAAAACACATAAAAATATAGGTGTCAAATTTATGAAAATAAAAACCTAAAAAAAGATGAGGTAATTAATAAAAGATTAGTGGTTGAATTTCAAATATATTATAAGGAACTAAGTGTAAAATTATAAATCTCCATGTTTTTTGATAACTTTAGATAATAAACAAATAACCCCTTACACTTTATAATATGAACTTTATTTACAATTACACGAGTATTAGTATTACTTTCATCCATTAAACTTACAAAATTTTATAAATGTACGAATTAATTTTAATATACATTAAATACTTTTAAAATAAATATTAGTTTTAAACTTTCATCTATTAAAATATCTTTTTACTATGTACGTTAAATATAAATAAGAACTCGTGTTATCCTATTTAAAAATTTAATATATACGTACACGGGTTTGAATATTAAATATAGTTAAATTATTATTAACGGTAATATAAATATCAAATGGTAAGTACGAGTTACTGTGATATGAAAATAAATATACGCGATTATACTTATAACGACTCATGTAATTATTATTTAAAGTTTATATACGGATATTCGGAAAAAACATTTTTAAAAAACTTCATCAACGCTCATTATGTGCTAATAAACTCGCACATTTTTTACAACATGATAAATAGTTAAAGTTAAACAACAACATCAACCTCAACATTAACATCTATGTCAGGTAAACAAAGTTAAATCTTTCATCTAATAAATTTTTTACAAAATATTAATTGATATTAATACATAATGAAAAACTTATGCACACTTATTAGTTGTACTTATATCATGATTTTCACGAGTAAATTCTTATATATCCATATAGTAAACAAAAATTTTATTTATGTGTAAACCCATGTGATCAAAGAACCTTTGGCCCAATAACATTATAAGGATACACGCTCAAGAATCCAATACAGGGTCGATGTCACGGTTATATTTACAATTTCTACTAACTGTTTTTCTTACTTTCGCACATGTTGATGTTCTAACTTTTTAAAATATACATAAGATTTTCTGTTTTTAAACGATAATACTATATAATTAAATTTTTCTAAAAAAACCCCGTGCGTGCACGGGTATTATAACTAGTTCTTTGTTGAAAGAATTCACATGCGCAAGATAACAAATCTTCTTCAAATCTTACTAACAATTAAATACCATCATAAAAGCCCAGCCATGAATATTAATTAAGAATTAAATAACCCCAAAATCCAAATCGACACTCTACCAATTTGCACGAGGATACCAATGATTAAGAAGTACGAGGTTATTTAATAATGGCTTTGAATTATACCTCCAATTCATTAATTGTAGTACGAGTTTAATGACCAATCAATATAAATCGAAGGTATCCTATGTAATATGACAAGCAGATTAATAAATTCTCTTAAAAGTCGATTGTACCTTTGTTATCCGGATCAGATTTATTCGACTAAAACAAAAACCCTTTTTCAAACAGATCGTACCTTTTCTTCAAAACGATTTTCTTCGACAGTAAACCTTGTAACATCCTAGATATCACGAGCAACCTGTCTCTTGATACCAATTGTGAAGATCGTTGTAGCTCTTAGACGATGTCTAATATTAACTATATCTAGGAACACATAATAACGAAAGCGGAATATTTAAACAATGAATTAACGTTATCATGAACAAGGTTTTTCATTCATAATCTCTAACACTAATAAACAAATTAACATGTTCTACCTTGATCAAGTAGAACACCCTCTCTAAACTAAAATACTAATAAACCCTAGGCGTTTATCTCCTACGCCTAGGTTACACACACACACCTTTACTAGACGTCTACATTGTGGAAGACTTGAATTAATTAAATCTAATGACCCATGTCCTATTTATATACTAGAGGATTAGGGTTTACAAGATACTACGAAGGACTAATAAATAAAACTTCTTTTGCAAGCAAGTCCTTCCCCATCTTTTTGTAGTTTCCCATCTTGTCACTTTAAACCCTTCATGTTTCATTCTTCTTGTTTTGTATCATCAAATCAATAAATATAATTCCCAACAATTGTTGGATCGATATACTCTGACCAAACTATTATATAGCTTGTTAAGGGTTTAGTAGCCTTGGATAAATCCTAATCTACTAACAATGAAACACTGAATTACTCTATTAAGTATGTGGAATTACTTAACAAAGCTAAGAAGACTTATAACAACTTTAATCTTTATATTAACCTTTGAACCTGTTAACTTATACAGATTCACAATACAAACAACCCTAAATAAAGCTTATATCGAACTTTAGCTTTACTATCTCTAAAAACTCGTATCTCTAATAATGACCTAGGGATCCTTTTATAGGCACAAGGAAAACCCTAGTCGGTTACAATACTTGAACGACAAGTATACAATCCCTAACTAATAGAATATTCTAGATTACATAATATTCTCTAATAATATCTTCAGTCTTTATCTTCAAGCAGTACTTTGACTTATCAACGAGCAGTACTTTGATCAATAGCAGTACTTTGACTTTAATACTTCAGCAGCACTTTGATTGTCCAGCAGTACTTTGATCTTAATAACCCAACAATCCTCCCCTAACTTGAATTCTACTTGTTTGATTTCAAGTTTCCTTTATGTAAACTTTATCTTCAAGGAAAGGTTGTCTTCTTTGAAAAATACACTCGTTGTTTTGTCATCATCAGCATACAGTACTTGCAATCTTTAGCAGCAGCAAACTTTGATCTTTACAGCAACTTAAATTCTTCTTCTCAGCTACTCAGCAACACAAGATACATCAAATCATATTTAGTTTCATACTATTCTCATCACTTCCAGGTGTGTGAACTCCTGTGAGAGGTGAATCATTGAAAATTAATGGATTTTGATGTCTCTTTACCAAAGCCATTAACTCTGGAGTAGCCAATGTTTAGGTTAAGTAAACCATGGTACATTGATAACCATATGATTTTTAGCAAATCATCAGCTATCAACGGATTTGAGTAGTCTTTACCAAAAGTCGTTTGCTTATGGACTAGTTAGTTCTTAGATCTCAACCATGGTGAACTAATTACCATATAAATGGATTTTCCACAGCCTTTACCACAAGCCATTTTTCTTGTGGGCTAGTCAACTCTTTACTTATTTCAGATATGGTGAGTTGAAACCATACAATTTTTAGTAAATTGTCAACTAAAAACGGATTTAATTGTCACATCAGAGCCGTACCCTCATGATGAATCAAACTCTTTCTTGTCTGTTAAACATGGTGAGTTGAATACCATTTGTTGTGTAGCACAAGTACTAACACCATGTTTTCTTCAAAAACAATTTGTTGCTGTATTTATTTGTGCTTCAAAAAGAAATTTTGTACAAGACAAAAACTGTTATTTCAAAAACTTTTACTGGTTTTAGCTGCAAGCAGTACTTTGAAAAGTACTGTTTGATCAGCAGTACTTTGAATAAAGTACTTGTTTTATTCAAAATATTTTATACATATAAGATCATACCAGTATTAATCATCATCCTTCAAAATTGTCCAATTGATGAACAAATTGATCACCATTAGAGCCATGTCATCTTCTTCTTCAACTTCCATACCATGATCCAGCATTCTCAGCATCAAATCTCTCATAAGAGGATATCTCTTTTCTGCCAACATGTAGATCATTGTACCATCTTCTAGCTCTAAGGCATGAACACCAGCACTTGCAAAGAATCTCCAGCTATGAATTTCCCATTCTTCTTGATTCTTCCAAATGTCATCAGTGCTAGTTTCATCTGTATCCCACATAGTAGTCAAATCTCCCAGCAATACTACACCAATTCCTTTGAGTGGATTTTCTTCAAAGTAAGCTTGAATTTGTTGATATAAATCATACAAATCTTCTCTTTCCACCAGGTGCAATATATCTACCAGCAGATTGAATGCTCTGAAGCTTTCATCTTCTCTGTGGAAAACAAAATAATCACCATCCTTTTTAGATTCAACAACTTCTAAGTCAGATATCTTGGATTTTGTCTGAACATCACTCTTGGGAAGTTCAAAATCCATAGGTCTTAGATAATTCCTCAGTTCATCAACAGTACTTGTTCTTAGCTCTATAGTAGGCTTAGACTTCTTTGATGACTGTGACTTGATTGTTGTTCTCTTTCTTTTGTTACTTTCATTCATCAGCTTCCTTCCTTCTTCAGTGTCATAACCAACAATACCATCTACTTGTCTTTGGTATTCTGTTCTGACATCATCATATAATTTCTTCATCTGAGAATGATTCAACCTTGTCAAACCCTTGTATCCTCTTCCTTTCAAGTAGTCCATAAAGAAATTTCGTTCTTGAGCCTTAGTCATTGATTTCTTGAACTTTGTTTGAACAGCAGCTTCTTGTCTTTCCTTTTCATACTCAGCATCAAGTTCTGCTTGAAGCTTTTTAGCTGCAATATCACCTTGAGCTTCTTGATAAGCTCTGATCTGCTCTATGGTAAAGGACTTCTTTTTCTTTTTCTTTTCTGATTCCACTAGAATTCCTTTTCCTTTATCTTTTGGATCAATCTCCTGAATAGGTTTAGGAGAAAGTTGCAGATCTTGAGATTGTTCAACTCCAGGAATAGCAATACCTCTAGGTTTTGACATATTCAGCATGATCTCAGCAATAGTATTATCATCACTATTAGACTGGATCATATCTTCTTCTTGGACTGGATTGGAAGGACCCACATCTTCTTCAAAGTCCAAAGTCCTTGGTGTAATCTGAAATTGCCTCATAGTACCTTGGGCAGTATCTTGAATAATATCAACACCAGTACCTTCCAAATCCAATACTTCTGTATCACCACTTCTGACTTGAGTGTCAGCTTCTCGAAGATTTACTTGCTCAGTCTCATCACTTCTTCTTTCAATAATATCTTGATGAGAAATTTGTTCTTCAAGTGGTGTCTGTGGAATATTCAAAGCAGCATCTTGATCATCAGCACTTTGAAAAGCAGTCTTTTCATCCACAGTCTTTTTATCAACAACATCTTCATTCAAATTCACATTATTTTTATTCCTCCCCAATGTGAATGAAGATTGTTTTCTTAATTTCCTCTTCTTTGACTTATCCTTCTGAAGACCTTTTGAAGGATGTTGAAGAATAGACTTAACCAATTTCTTCAAATTCTTGTACTTCTTTTGAAGAGTGGCTAAAACGTTAGCTTGATTATCATAAGCCTTTTTAAGTCTCTTCAACTCTCTTGTCAAAGCATAATTATCCATAACTTCATCTTCAATAGGTGTATCATTACCAGCCATCATTCCCTCATCTCCTCCAGATGTTTGAAACCCATCTGTGGAAGTATAATCATTGGGATTAAATGGTTGACTAACACCATGATCTGTGTCACTGAGAGCAGTACCTTGCAGAGAAATAGGCTTTTCTGCAGAGGCAGTCTTTTCTCTGGAAGCAGTCTTTTCTCTGGAAGCAGTCTTTTCTCTGGAAGCAGTCTTTTGGGAGACTGCTTTAACTGGTGAAGGAGAAGAATGCTGTAAAACATCTTCTTCATGAGAAAGAGACCTTCCAGATCTTTGAGATGGAGTAGGAGCAGAGTCTTCATGTTCAGAGGCATCTTCTGAATCTGCTTCTGAATCTTCCTGAGCAGCATCCCTAACAGTCTGTGCTACTTCCAACATATATGCAGTAAGAGGTGTAATATGACCAGAAAAATCTGAACTCTTGTTGGCCATAAAGGTAAACACCTTGTCTTGAAGCATAATAACAGGTAAGAAGTCTTGTGGCTTAGGAATACCTTTAAGCTGTTTATCCAGAAAGACTTGTATGAATCTAGGATACATCAAAAATGGTTTCTTTTTGTTGATGTGGTTGAGCATCCCATTTAAGATCATCCAAGAGAAGTTGAATGGCTGATTAGTCGCCAAACCCACCAATGCTGAGGCTATAGTCTTAGGGAATTCATTCCAAGCAGTAGTTTTGTTGCTTAGGCAATGAAGAAGTACATGAATTAAGTACTTCCATTGAGGACTAAAGAGGGGTTTATCAAAAGTTTGTTTGCTAAGTAAACCCTCATAACCAAGATCCCTAAATGTATCCCAAATAACCTGTTTAGCAAAACAAGCAGTACCTTCTTCATCATTAAACTAAAGGTCTGCTCTTATTTGAGCCTCTGAAATTTTAATATTGCGCCCAGCTACCTTAGCTTTAATGAACCAATCATCTAATCCATCACATCCAACATCAGCAGTAGCCCAAAACTCTTGAATCCAAGGTCCAATCACATCAGGATTAACCAAAATAGCATAATTGATTGGAGACCCAGCAAGAAAGTCAATGATATCATGAAAATTCTCATTGAGATCAGTCTTGTCTAAATTGGCTACCATATTATGACGATTACACGTTCGACGAGCCATTGAAGAAGGTTTGTATGAACTTAATTGGTGAAAACGGCGAGTGAATGTGAAAACTTATGGGTAAAGGATATACGAAAGAGAAAAGGGAATTTAGGGTAAGTAAATATGGGTAATATTGAGAAAATAATATCCCAAAATTTACTCAAAACAGTTATAGTTTACCCCTTATCTCGTTCATAATATTTAAAGAATATTTACCATAAATATTTGACCGTTAGAAAATAACAGTACCTCCATGTCAGCAAGCAGTACTTTCTCATAGCCGTTGAGCAGTACTTTCACCATTCAAACCTCCTTTGCCTATAAAAAGGCCCTTATTGCATGGGTAACTTCATCACAAACTTATTCCATAATCTTCAAAATCATCTAAGCTTAGAAACACCATGAGCAAAGCACCATTTGTGTACATTTCATCAGACACTGATTCAGAGTCAAGTGATACTGAAATTAAGTACTATTCTGATTCAAGTGATTCTTCAACAGGATGGAGCAGCTATTTTCCTCCGATAACAACAGGTTCTTCTCAGAGAAACACCAAGAGAAAAACTCCAGCCACTGATCCAGCAATACAACTAGCTAAAGAACTTCCAATTGCTTTGACTCATGCCCTGGAAACTGCAGTTAGAAACATG
Organism: Artemisia annua; assembly: GCA_014162995.1. NCBI lineage: Eukaryota > Viridiplantae > Streptophyta > Magnoliopsida > Asterales > Asteraceae > Artemisia > Artemisia annua. The sequence continues at coordinate 9,547 of LBNU01002486.1, forward strand.
AATTGGTCTGCTCATGAAGGCCCAAGTGAGAAGCCATCTAAACTAGAACGTCCTCCAAAGCAGGTGTTATTCCTCCCATGCCCAAAGATGCAAGCATCTTTTGAAGAGAAGAGAAAGACTGCTCAGAAATCAAAGAACAACTACAAGGGAAAAGGGAAAAAGCCTATGGAGTAGTTCTTCTAAGTTGTATGATCTTTTAGTAGTTATGATGTAGGAACATGATGATGTAATGGTTGTAATGGTTATGTCAAGATGAATGTACTGTGACTCTTAGAAATAAAAGTACTGTTTCTTTTACTTGAATGATAACTGTAGCCTCCCCTCAAATTGGAAACAACTGCTAATGCCTCCCCTCAAAAGTAGAACCAATTGATAGAGTTTAAAAATTTATCATACCAATACTTACCACTAGGTGCTTGAATCTTGAAACATCAAAACCTTTAGTAAGCAAATCAGCTACATTATCATCTGTATGAATCTTGACCACATTAATCAACCTATGCTCATAACAATCTCTAATAAAGTGATGTCGAATCTGAATGTGCTTGGTCTTTGAGTGATATACTGGATTCTTCACAATACAAATAGTACTCTCATTATCAATATTGATAGGATTATTCTTGAAATTGAATCCATAATCCAAAAGTTGATTCTGCATCCAAAGCACTTGACCACAACAACTTGCAGCTGCAACATATTCTGCTTCAGTAGATGAGGTTGCTGCAATTATTTGTTTCTTACATTGCCATGAAACTAATCTTCTTCCAAGATATTGGCATCCACCAGTGGTTGATCTTCTGTCAAAATTATCTCCAGCATAGTCACTATCTGAAAAAGCTTCCAAGTGAAAAGGTGACTCCTTAGGATACCACAATCCTAATTTAGGTTGAAACTTGAGATAAGTAAAGATCCTCTTAACAGCATTCATGTGTGAAACCTTGGGTGAAACTTGATATCTTGCACATAAGCATACTGCAAACATAATATCAGGTCTTGATGCAGTTAAATACATAAGACACCCAACCATTGATCTGTAAAGCTTGACTTCCACTGGTTTTCCATCTTCATCCTTTCCAAGTGAGTTTGAAGATTTAATAGGTGTAGTTACTGGCTTGATATTGTTGAGGTTAAACTTCTTAAGAATGTCAGTGACATACTTATCTTGACTTGTAAAAATACCAGTACTTGTCTGTTTAACTTGAAGTCCTAAAAAGAAAGTTAACTCACCCATTGAACTCATCTGAAATTCATTCTGCATAAGTTCTTCAAACTCTTTCACCATGGATTGTTTTGTAGCACCAAAAATAATATCATCCACATACACTTGAACTAGCATGATATCCTTTTTGTCTCTTTTAATGAACAAAGTCTTATCAATGGCTCCTCTCCTATAGCTATGTTGTAACAGAAAGTTTGAAAGTCTTTCATACCAGGCTCTAGGGGCTTGATGAAGACCATATAAAGCTTTAACAACTTTGTAGACTTTGTTTGGATGTTCAGGATCTTCAAAACCTGGAGGTTGTTTCACATACACCTCTTCTGTAATCTTTCCATAGAGAAAAGCACTCTTAACATCCATTTGATAAACTGGAAATCCCATATAAGAAGCAAAAGCAAGAAACAATCTTATAGCTTCAATTCTTGCAACAGGAGCAAAGACTTCATCATAATCAACTCCTTCTTCTTGTCTGTATCCTTGGGCAACCAGTCTTGCTTTGTTCTTGATAACATTTCCTCTTTCATCTCTTTTAACTCTGAAAACCCATCTTGTACCAATTACCTTCATTCCATCAGGCAAATCACATAAGACCCAAACTTCTTGAAGTTTAAACTGTAGAAGTTCTTCTTGACATGCTTCAACCCAACTTTCTTTGGATAAAGCTTCCTTTATGTTCTTGGGTTCTTCTTGAGAGATGAAACAAGCAAACAAACAGGTCTGTTGATCTTTATGGTTCAACCTGTTTTGCTTATGGATAAAGCTAAGTAAAGCATTTTGAGGCTTAGTTATGCTTTTAGCTTTTGATCTTGTAAGAACACCAGAAGTAGGAGAACCAATAATCTTATTTGTAGGATGATTCTTATGTACCCTTGAAGTGTGAGTTGTTGGTACAGTAAGATCATCTTCCAAATTTGTTAAGTCAGGACCTTGTTCACCAACAATTCCTTCATCTTGAAACTCATCATCTGATTCTTCAAATGTAGGCATGGATGTACCAGGCCAATCTTCAGTATTTGTCCAAGTATTTGACTTGATTCCCCAGAAGTACCTTCATTATGAGTAGCAGTACTTTGATCCAAAGTACTGGGATTCAAAGTACTGTTCTTCAAAGTAGAAGATTTTTCGTTTGTCTGTTCTGCTTCATAAGCTCTTCTTAGATCATCTTCATAGGAATTAGCAAGTGTTTCTTGAAAAAGCATCCTATTTAATTCATCTTGTATAGCTTGATCTTCATCAGAAACTGTTTTAGTTGAATCAACAGTATTTTGCTCAGCAGCAGCAGCACCTTGTTCTTTATTGACAGTACTTTGGTCTTTGTCAGCATCTGTAGGACTATGATTGACACCATGAACTATGAACTGTGTATTTTCATCTTCTGAATGAACAACTTGATTCTCCACCCTAACAGGCACATAGTTCATTGATGGAGTCAAAACATCAAGATCAAACATCCAATCAGGACCTTTACCTTTCTGATTTGATTGATCTTCAAGGAATTCAACATGGAGACAGTCTTGAACCTTCTTAGTAACCTTGTTGTACACCCGAAAACCTTTACTGTTTGTAGAATAGCCCAAAAGGTATCCTTCTGATGCGCATGGATTGCAACACGCACTACGTTTTACCTCTCGAGGGATCTCGAGAAGCTTGCAATCCCCACCAGGTAGTGTACCTGACCGATGTAGTATAGTGTAGTGGCAAGTACCGGGGGATTGATCGTTCTCTCACAGGGAATAGTGTTCGTTAGGCTAAAAGCTACTCTAATCTAGGTCTAAGGGTGGAGGAAGATTCTTTTTGTATTTTTATATTTTTATGAAAGCAGTAAATCTCTGGTTTTGGAGGATAGGGCGGAATTAGTTGCTAGTCAACTAACCCAAGTTATCTACTTTTAGTCTACTTATATTTTTGTATTTTTGGTTTTGGAACAAACAATGGTGGGAGAATAGTGTTTACTTAGATTTCATTACTCCCTAACTATCTTTTACCATGTAA
>LBNU01002486.1:13218-31164 GCA_014162995.1 Artemisia annua
TTAGCCTGCAAGAAGGGGAAACAACATAAAGCTTCCTGTAAGAAGCTTGGGGAAAGAACTGTTAGAGCACCTTTGGAGCTGTTGCATATGGATCTATTTGGACCTGTTTCTGTTCCAAGCCTTAATTAGAAGAAGTACTGCCTAGTAGTTACAGATGATTGCAGTCGTTTTAGTTGGGTCTTTTTCATGGGTTTTAAAGATGAAAAAGACCCAACTAAAACGACTGCAATCATCTGTAACTACTAGGCAGTACTTCTTCTAATTAAGGCTTGGAACAGAAACAGGTCCAAATAGATCCATATGCAACAGCTCCAAAGGTGCTCTAACAGTTCTTTCCCCAAGCTTCTTACAGGAAGCTTTATGTTGTTTCCCCTTCTTGCAGGCTAAACATGAATGATCAGTCTTGAAAGTTTTGGAAGGTAAACCTCGAACTAGATTTCCTTTGACCAACTTGTTGATGTTCTTGAAATTTACATGACCTAATCTTTTGTGCCAAAGATGTGCTTCTTCAACTGATGCTTTAGCTACTAAACATGTGACATTCTCAGTAGCCATAATATTCGTCATATCAATGCAGTACACATCATTGGTCCTTAGTGCTCGTAGGACCACTAAACTTTCATCCACGAACTTGAAATCAGGTGAGAGAATTAAACATTCTGTATCTGTGAACAAGACAGGGTGTTTCTTGTCACAGATCTGAGAAACTGATATCAAATTGAACTTGAGTTCCTTCACATAGCTAACATTCTCAAAGTCAATCTTTCCAGTCTTGATGGTTCCTTTGCCTGTAATTCTCCCTCCAGTAGCATCATCTCCAAATGCAACTTTGCCTCCTAAGAATGGCCTAAAATCTGACAGAATTTCCTTTTCTCCTGTCATGCTTCCAGAGCAACCACTATCAACAATCAATGAATCTTTAAGCTCTTCTTCTGGGTTGCCCTGCACAAGGATAAGAAAGTTAGTTTCTTTTAGGAACCCAAGCCATTACTGACTTGTGTTCCCCTTGTGGAGTCACATACTTAAAATCTTTAAGTATGTAATTCCCACTATCTTTTAAAACATGATCAATAACTTTCTTTTGTTCAAAAACAGTATCTTTGTTAGGAAAACAGTTTTCTTTTGGAACAACTTGTTTAACTTCACCCACACTTGCTGAAAGTACTGGTTGGTCCCCTGCAGTACTTCCCTTTTTGACCCACATAGTTTTAACTTTTGGAGTGTTGGTCTGTGGTTTAGGTACTTTATTGTAAGGCCTCTTTGATTTAGAAAAATTGGTATCAAGGCCAGGAGCTCGTTTTATAGCATTTGTGCCTACATTAGCAGTACCTTGATGTGGTGAAGGTTTCCTAACATTCTTTTGAGCATTAACTGTTTTTGGTGTACCAATACCTTTAAAAGACTGACCTGAAGGTACTGGTCGTTTGGAAAAAGTTCTTTTCTGTTGAGGGTACCTATATGATGGTGCAAAATTACTATGGTTGACCCTCCTAGAATAATTCCAAACTGGTTTGGGCGAAGCTGGTTTAGTCACTGGTGGCCTATGTTGAGCAGTGTTGGTCTTTGGGTACTGACTTAAATAATTTGAATGTAAATTACAATCTTTTATCAAATGATTAGGACTATAACAAACAAAACATAATTTTTGATGCATTGACCCAAATCCTTGTCTATGATTATGATAGCCAAGACCTGCGTGACCTCTAGGTGAATAATGAGAAGAGTTTCTAAGATTAGCAGTATTTTGAAAAGAAGGAACTGCTGAGTGACTAGCAGTCCTTTGAGTATAAGGAGAAAAGACTGCTGGTTTTGAAAAAGATTTGGAAAAACTCTTGTCATTAATATGATTTCTTGATTTCCTAGCACTCCCATGATTCTTAAGAATCTCAACTTTGACTTCTGGTTTACTTGAATTGGATTGACTCTTAAGTTTATTCCTAAACTCTAGATTGTCTACTCCAAAACAGGAAACATCCTTCCTAGGTGGTTGAAAATTGCCAGTGGTAGGAGGAACAGCATGATACCCTTCATCTTTCTTAAATTCAGGAGGTGTTGGGGTTATGGGTTCCTCATCACTAGATGTGTTTTCCTCTGAACAAGTTTCAAATTCACTAGTTGAGACTTCTGCTTTCTTAGGACTAGGTGTGGTTTCATCTGAGCTACTATATTCAACACCAAAACCTAGACCAGTTGTTTCATTTGCTCTTCTTTGTTTTTCACAAAAACTAACATGAGAAAGACCAGCTTTATTCCAACTAGCAAGTTTTTCTAATAAATCATCTCTTTCATTAGTCATCTTTTCTAACTCAGACACCTTACATCCTAACTTCCATTCACTTAACTTTAACTGATAGTCCTGTTGTTGGTATTTTTCAGCCCAAGCTACTTCATTACTTTCATGTGTAAGTATTTTAGCTTCTAAAGATTCTAAGGTCAATTGATAACCTAGGACTTCAGACCTAGATTTATTATGTTTATCCCTTTCAGACACATAATCATTAAGAACCTTTTGATACACATCATTACACTTAGAACATACCATAGTAGCAGTAGGTGAAGCAGCTCCAGTAGCAACCAAAGCCAGCAGGACAGGTGCATCTTCATTCTCCATGCTCCAATCAAAGCCTCCAAGATCTTCAATAGAATCCAAAGCAGTACATCCTGGTTCCTCATCAAAAGCTGTGCTCCAGTCATATTCTTCTATTGCAACCATAGAGAAAGTCACTGGTTCATCATCAAATTCAGCACTCCAGTCAACATTTGATAAGTTCTCTTGAGCCACAAATGCTTTTGGTTTTGGTTTAGGGATCTCTTTGAATTCAAGTTTTGGTTTCTCAATCATCTTGTTTGCTTGATACTTAGCAAACTTGCATTCCCTTGCAAAGTGACCAGTCTTTTGACAATTAAAGCACTCAATCTTAGACTTGTCAAATGCAATACCCTGTTTGGCTTTGAAATCAATATTCCTTCCTGTTTTCTTTATAAACTTCTTGATCCTATCAGTGATCATAGCAACTTGCCATCTGATGTCAATCTCTTCTAGATCATCTTCTTCAATCTGCAACAGATCTTCTTCATAGGTAACAGGTAGAGTGGCTTGTTGAGCAAAGAATGAACACACAACTTCATCACAACTTATGGTATTTGAAGGTTGCGACGCAGTGGTAGAAACAGTAGAGTAAATATCAGCAACAGTACTTTGAACTGGATAAGCAGTACTTTTGGTAGAAGTACTGCTTGTTTTGGCAGGAGGCACAAAAGCAATACTGTTGGTTGATGAACCTGTTTTACCATTCATCTCATGCTCATACACCTTCAGATTGTTGTATAGATCATCAAAGTCCATAGTAGCCAAGTCAGGTTGACCTCTGATCATAGTAGCAATCACATGCCAAATAGATGGCAAACTCCTTAGGAACTTCAAATTAGCATCTTCAGTAGAGATTTCTACACCATGAATCTCCAACATACTGAGAAGATTTTGAAATCTCTCATAAGCAGCATCAAGGCCTTCTCTTTCTCCAACAGCAAAAGTTTCAAACTGCTGCTTCAATAAACTTCTGTGCATCTTCTTGGAAGCATCATTACCTCCAAACCTTGTTTTGATAGCAGCCCACAGTTGTTTAGCATCCTGAGCTTTATGAAACTTCAACAGATGACCATCAGGAATAGCTGACAACAGTATGTTGAGAGCTTTATCTTGATTCCTCTTCACAGCGGCAGGAACTTGTTGCTTAGGTGGTTTAGGCTGTCCAGGAACTTCTTCAGGTTCTTCTATAACCTGATTGCCATTGACAATGATATCCCATAAGGCAGAGTCAGTAATAGCAATGTACTGCCTCATCTTCATGCTCCAGAGATCATACTCTCCCTTCTTGACTATGGGGATTCTAACAGTGGTGATGGATGGCATAGGTGTAGGTTCGGGTTGAGACATCTTTGAAAAGTGTATTAAGAAAAACGATTTGAATTAGGGTTTAGGGTTTCTTCTTAATCAGAGTTTCCACACAAGCTCTGATACCACTTGTTGGATCGATATACTCTGACCAAACTATTATATAGCTTGTTAAGGGTTTAGTAGCCTTGGATAAATCCTAATCTACTAACAATGAAACACTGAATTACTCTATTAAGTATGCGGAATTACTTAACAAAGCTAAGAAGACTTATAACAACTTTAATCTTTATATTAACCTTTGAACCTGTTAACTTATACAGATTCACAACACAAACAACCCTAAATAAAGCTTATATCGAACTTTAGCTTTACTATCTCTAAAAACTCGTATCTCTAATAATGACCTAGGGATCCTTTTATAGGCACAAGGAAAACCCTAGTCGGTTACAATACTTGAACGACAAGTATACAATCCCTAACTAATAGAATATTCTAGATTACATAATATTCTCTAATAATATCTTCAGTCTTTATCTTCAAGCAGTACTTTGACTTATCAACGAGCAGTACTTTGATCAATAGCAGTACTTTGACTTTAATACTTCAGCAGCACTTTGATTGTCCAGCAGTACTTTGATCTTAATAACCCAACATAATCATTAGGCTCATACACCTCATCTTCATCACTGTCAGAAACAACTACTTCACCCACCTTGGAAAATGGGTTACCCCTCTTTGATGTAGAAGTACTTGGAGATGAGATAGTAGATTGCTCCAACGCCTTTTTTGTTGCGGACGTACTAGAAGATGGTACAGTAGACGACTAAGAAGCCTCACCCGGCACCTGCGATTCCATGTTACTAATAGATTGATCTTGTGACCCCTCACCATTGTTAACAAAACCAAGAACATCCTCATCCACTAATGACTCCAAGATACCAAAAGAGTTAGAAGACTGTGAGTCCTTACTAGATTTAACATTTGAAGTAGAAGCCTACTTTAGACCCTTAGGATCTGAATCTTTCTTGGTATCAACCTGATTAGAAGTTGTCGTGACTTTAGTTCTCCAAAAATTAGCCTTAGGCTTGGAGAGTTTAACCCCTCCAATTGGCTTAGGTTGAAACGTAGAAACCACATTCTTACCTTTATTCTTACGATTTCTTACCTCTGTGAACCCCTCATCGGTACCGACCACCTGAATCGATGCATTAGTCACCACATTAGAAACCTTATGAACCACCTCTTTCACTTGTTTTGGACACTCACTAAGTGTGTGACCAAATATCTTACAAACACTGCAANATTCTTACGATTTCTTACCTCTGTGAACCCCTCATCGGTACCGACCACCTGAATCGATGCATTAGTCACCACATTAGAAACCTTATGAACCACCTCTTTCACTTGTTTTGGACACTCACTAAGTGTGTGACCAAATATCTTACAAACACTGCAATGAGGAGGTGTCCATTCATATTCGACATGAATGATTTCTGTCGGATAGCCACTATCATCATCCAATGGAATAGCCATACTAACTTCCTCTTTCAATTCTGAATTTGAACACACTTCAACCAACGCACGAGTATAACTAATCCGACCCCACGAGTCTAACACACATAGAAGATGTAAATGAATCCAACATAACCGGTTTACCCACTTGAGTAGCAATCAAGCTTAAACCAACCTCCGAATAAGCAACTATAGGCACATTATGTAATTTAACCCAAACAGTAGTTACCTCATTCTTGGTTAGGGGGACATTAAGAGACCATTTCCTAAGAATAAGAGGTGAATGACGGATTAACCACGGGCCTTGTTGGAGCACATGCTCCAATCCGTCCTTAGAAGCGAACTTAAATAAGAAAACACCCGCTTCATTCTTCATAATCTTTTGCACGCCAAATTTCTTCCACGTATTAGTAACATAGTTCTGCACAATTGGAAAAGCTATAGCTTTTCCTAAGAAGTACCCAACAAGAGTGTTCTCATACCGACCTAAAACGGGTTCCATAGCCTCCTTAGGGAGTTTAGTATCATGGTTAGGAACCCGATCTTCATTAACCATCTTCCTAAAATCCACCTTACGAGAAGTACTATTGGCACCAAGCAAAGAAGCAAACGATTGCTCCTTTCCACTAACATTACCTTTGCCCTCGCTAGTACCACAAGTCGTTGGGGCTGAATAAGATGTTTTAGGACCAGAAGACACATTCTTGTCCACTAACGTAGACAAGTTAATATCACCATCATCCACACTCCAATCAGAAACAATAGGACCAGCCGATTCACGTGGAGGTTGATTACTAGGACCATCACCATTAACACTACCATCACCATTAACAACGATACCAACCTTAGGAGTAGATTTACCCAATCCCGTAGCAGAATCAACATTCGTATCAACTTCGGAAGCATTACAAACCTCATTTNAGTTAATATCACCATCATCCACACTCCAATCAGAAACAATAGGACCAGCCGATTCACGTGGAGGTTGATTACTAGGACCATCACCATTAACACTACCATCACCATTAACAACGATACCAACCTTAGGAGTAGATTTACCCAATCCCGTAGCAGAATCAACATTCGTATCAACTTCGGAAGCATTACAAACCTCATTTACAGCAGCATTAACATTGCCACCCAACTTATCCATAGAATCCTTAAAATTATTTAAGATGGATGCAATGTTTTCCTCACCATGGTGTTCACCTTTATTTGCGCTAGTAGAATTCAAAAAAACCTTCTCCATAACTCTCTAAACCCACAAACAATGAAGATACTAGTAGAAGCCGAAACAAAATCAAACAACAAACATCAATCGTAAAATAATAGAGGATAAAAACCCTAAAACATTAGGGTTTTATAATCGTTAAAAACTTAATCCTTCACATGATCATAAAATCCCAGCATGCAATATAACCAATCAACGATTATGGGGATAAAAAATAGATCAACAATATTCTGTCCAATATTGATAATCACACAAGCGAATACAATCTAATATATATAATAATAGGATAATAAGATCAGTAGCACGTAAACTTAGTCAACCAATGCAAAACAAAAGGCGAATATTGAAAGACACACCGACCCACGATTGAAGGAAACCAATAATAATTAACCAACCCACGTGAGAAAGATTAAAGATTAAAAGGTTTCAAGATTTAGCAAGAATCGTAGGAAAGTGTTGATCGATTAGGGAATCGCTTTTTTAATCACTCTATAAACAAGTTGGCCGCGTTTCTACTTTCTAAAATGGTCAAGTTGTGATCCTACATTGTATGGTGTTGGAGAAACCAACCGCAATAGCGTATTCTATCGAACTCAATGTGGATTGGTTATAATACAACAACTATGGTTAAAAAGGATAAAGATTTAAGTGGTTCCATGGCATCGATTTCAAACCTTTCAANAAATAGGAAGAACTGAAGAAGAAGATGCATCGAATAAAGAGAAAAGTAGCAATAGTTTATATTAATCCATGTAGTACAAAGTCACGTGGGTGAGAAAGAATTAAATGCAAAAGCATAAGTTATATTAATGCTTAAAAATTGTTTGTAGTCATAAAGTCTTTTTTAACCTTTGCAAGATATTAAAAATTATGTGTATTTGTTTTTCTAGTTACGTTAGTGTGTTAATTTTGGTTAAAATTATTTCTAAAATTATTGTTTATAACTTTATTTTGAATTGTCTAAAAAATAAAAACTTGTTTTGTCTTCATAGTGACGTTTTTAGGCAAAATACTTGTTTGGGGTAACCCGTCGGAAATTTCTGGTATTGCATTTTTTTCTTTCTTCGATTTTTTTTTCTAACTTCACACTTGAACATGTTGCTATGGTAAGAAATAAAAAAAAGGGACAATTAAAATCATTCAGACAATTTTACGAAAACAAACAATATTATTTCATTCAGATTCAGACTTTATAACCGCATTTTACCAGTAAGATTTGGTAGTCAGATTCAGACCCAAAACATCTTAACGAAACAAACACACCCTTAGTCATATAATTAGTCATGCCAGTTACACGTGAATCAATACTCTATATTGTAAATAGTGAGATTGTAATTCAACAAAGACTCAAACAAATGAAAACTCTTAACATCACAATTTCAAACTACATATACACATCAAAACACAATCTTATTTTGGGCCCTTACATACTACGTAATAAACTTATATAAGCCGAAAAGTTTCAAAATAAGCCACAAAAAGTGACCTATTGAAATACAAGCCCAAAACCAAATAAGCCATTATAAGCCAGCTATATAAGCCGAAACAAACACCCCCTAAAACTACTTATCACTAATCACTTTCAAAACACAATGACAAGTACCTTATTCACCCATATTACCACAAAACTAAAAAAACAACCAAAGAAAAACACGAACCTTAGCCTTATACTTGCCATAAAGATCATAATGATTATGACCAAGGTTAAGTTTCTTAGCGATATGAGCAATGTGGAGAGGCTTTACAGAACGAGCAATATCTATATCAGTTGGCACAGGTGATACAACTTGCAATGTGGTACTCATTGCATTCATCTTGTTATACAGTAGTATATTTTTGCTAAACGTTACACAAGACTTTATGAAATATTTGTTACGGGTTTAGAAAATGAAGATTAGTAAAGAGTTTGTGTTGTGTGAAGAACATGCAAAGGAAGGTAAGAGTTGTGAATCGATAAAAGTGACGTTAGAAGTGGGACACTTGTTTAACTAGATTGAAACGTGTGGTTGGAAATATTCACTTTACATAATGCTCCCTAGAGTTTACACTATTTTACAAAAGATTGAGTTTATTTACAAAAAAGTTTCAGGCCCTTTATAAAGTGTTTGTAGTTTTGTACTGATGTTTAAAAACGTTAGTAACTGATAACGTTGATAGATTTGCACGTGAAGAACCATCTAACTTAGGTCAGTTTGCCACATGAGTTTTTTTTGAGCTCGGGGAGGGTTTTATCCGATTCGAGTCTCGCAAATGACAAAGAAAATCCGGATTTCCCTCTTAGTGCAAAGCCGTGAGTTCTAGGGGTTTCCCTTCGTGGGTCTCTCCTAGTGGTTCGGGTCCCAGACCTGCCCGTTTGGATGGTTTAACTCGATGGGTCGGTTCTCAAGTGTGGTGCCGTTTAAAAAAAAAAAAAAAAAAAAAAAAAAAAAAAAAAAGCACATGAAGGCAATGTATAAACTAACTTACCGATTTGTTAAAAAAAGGTGTTTACCTAATTTATAACAAATGACAATTTTCTTGAAAAAACCTCGTGTTAATGATCATTAGCGGGAATCGATGATAAGTATCTCAAACTTAATACTCCCTCCGTCTAAAAATTATTTTTCCTATGACAACAAACACACAGTTTATAAAAACATAATTATTACTATTTTCTCTCTCTTATTTTTTACAAAATGACAGTTTTACCTTAACTAATTAATTAATCTATTATTTAAAGTTTATTATTTTAGTTTCAACAAAGGGTAATATAGTAAAGTGGATCAAACTTCCTTATCTATTTTTAGTAATGGATAATTAAATTATTACATTCAAAAAAGAAACGTGAACTATACATTTGCTTATCAAACATTTTACTATGCTTTAAATTTTAACATAAAATTTGTAGTTTATAGTTTTATGTAGTGGTGAGTACGCGTCTACACATTATAATTTTGACTTTTAAATTTGTGGTTTATAATTTTGACATAAACTTGAACTTTTAATTTTTGGATAGAAACAATGTTTGATGTAATGTGTCCAATAAGTCGTTTTTTTTTTATAAAAAAAATAATAAAAATAAAATAAAATAAAAATAAACAAGTATATCTGCTAACTCATTCATTGATCATGCTTTTGGGCTTGGACCTGACAAAACAACAATCTATTTCATGTTTTCATTATTTTCTGCAACAATCTATTTCATGTTATCATTATTTTATGCACCTGCGTTATGGGCTTGGATCCAACAAATAAGATTCCACTATGTGAACATTTTGTATTGAGGAATGCTACACCCATTCAAATTTGACACACAATTTACTAAACAAAAATAGAAGTTATGGTCGGGTCAACCTGATGTAGCGTGAGATACAGGTTTTAGGCAATTAGGATACACGTATTGCCGGACGTCGATAATTAACGTATTATCAAATAAAGGGGAGTAATATGGTTTACTGAACCGAGGGTTTGAGAAAAACTATTCTCGACTCTTTTTATTAATATCAAATTCTGGAAAACAAAAAATAATAAACTACTAAACTTAACCGCTATTTATAATGAGAAAATAGTAATCCTACTGGAATACTAATGAGTAGTCCTAATCTGATAAGGTGTATCAGATAAACCCCTAAAAACAAACTAAAATAAAGACTCCAGAACTTTCTAAATAGAATAAAACATAAGATAACTACTCAGTCACCGCATCATTCTCCCATTCTTAAAAAAAACTCGTCCTCGAGTTTAGAAAAGGAGATGTAGCGTTCCTTGACTTCTTTTCTTCTTCACTTTAGCTTCGACACTTCCGGTCCCATTCGCCAAACATTCCACTGAACTTGAAACATTAGTGTTGTACCCATCACTTAAAGGCACTAAAACCATCTTGACACCATCATGATGAAAGGTATAAGTGTTTTCTTTCCCTTTGTGGATTGCGTTTACATCGTATGCCCATGGCCTTCCTAGAATAATGTGACACACATCCATATCTGCTATATCAAACATGATCCCGTCTTTGTACTTGCCAATTGTAAAAGGGATCTTGCACCGTTCGGTAACTTTAATATCACCAACTGATTTTATTCATCCAACTTTGTACGGGTTCGGATGTTTTTCCGTGGGTAGCCTTAGTCGTTGCACGAGGTCCCTTGATACAATATTCTCGGTGCTTCCATTATCCATGATAACATCAAAGATCTTTTGAAAGATGATGCAACGGGTTTTGAACAAGTTGTGTCGTTGAGATGAATCATTCACATTAGAAGCCAACAAGATACGTTGAATTACAAAGGAATGGGCCATGTATTCTTTTGTTGCATAGCCTCCTCCTTCGGGATGGCATATTTCAACATCATCATCTTCATCTTTATTATATGTTTCTTCACCATTGTCGAATTTGTCATCCTTTAACGTCAAATTAACCTTACCTCCAGTTGCCCTACAATAACTCGAGCGATGACCTGGTAATCCACTCTTAAAACACTTACCAACTATGGGACGTTCATAAGGGTTTGTAGACTTGCTGATTATGGTTGAGGTGTTCATGGACTGTTTCTTCTTGTCTAAATCAACACTCTTTGAGCCGTATTGGCTGCTCTCTGGGTTGAACGTGGATTGTGTTGACAAGCTACTATTTTGGTTTGAAGAAAACACGGTTGGACGAGTTCTTTTAGCAAGCTGATTTTCTGCCCTAATTGCAAGATTATAAGCATCATTTAACGTGTAAACGGGGACAAGAGATATTCTATCTTGGATTTCAGGTGACAATCCATTGATATACCGTGTTACTTGTTGAGACTCGGTTTCGGATAAATCATTCCTTGATGGCAAACGATGGAATTCAGCCGTGTAAACTTCAACAGAACGATTACCTTGCATGCAATTTTGGAGAAGATTAAAAAGAATCTGATCATGATTGGGTGGAAGAAACCTTCTACGTAACTCTCGCTCCATTCTCTCCCAACTAGTGATAGGTAGTTTGCCTTGTCGTTCACGAGTGAGTTGCAAATTTTTCCACCAAGATTGAGCACCACCCTTCAGCTTGTATGCAACGAGATTAACTCGATTATCCATAGGAATTTCGTAGAACTTGAAATAGGTATCCAATTCACTCATCCAATCTAAGAAATCTTCCACATTCATTGACCCATGGAAAGTCGGGACATCTTTTGCACGTTGACGGTAATCAAAATCAGACCAAAACGCATTCCTGTTACTTCCCATTCATCTTCATAATCGTTTTCAACATCAGAATCTTCACCACAGATTAAAACTTATCCAAAACACACTTGAACACTTACAATATTAGAGACTTAAGATTAAACATGTTTTCAAACACCCTTAAACACTTGCAATGTGAGTATGTGATAGACCAAGATTAAAACTGAATTCCAAACACCCGTAAACACTTACAATTTGACCAATGGCGGGACTTGAGCATTTATTTTAGGGGCCAAATTTATTTTGAGGGGGCCGAATAGGAGATTTGTTTGTATTATCAACTAAATTACTCTTAAAACCTGAGTATAATATTTACGCTAGTTGCCGCAACTTTTGGGAGGGCCGGGACCCTCCCATGCCCCTTAAAAGTTTCGTCAGTGAATTTGACAGTCCCATGATTAAAACTTTATCCAAAAACCCTTAGACACTTACAATTGACAAACCCAAGATTAAAACTGAATCCAAACACCCCTAAACACTTGCAATATGATAGACTTAAGATTCAAACTGAATCCTATCACCTCTAAACACATACAATATGATAAACCCAAGAATAAAACTGAATCCAAACACCCCTAAACACCTTACAATATCACCAAACCAAAATTTGAGAACGCCCATGTCCCACAACGATACATAACTACCATAAGAAAAAAATCAAGCTGAATCCAAACACCCCATTCACCATATTCACAAACCACCAAATAAAAACTGCATGAGTATGCTCCACACTCCCACCAACCTCACACCTATTGCAGCTTGCAAGTATTACTTCAAATACCATATATCCGTAACTTTAATTTGAAGATTTACAAATCTATCAATATGACGATTGGCACCCGAAGTAAAGAGGTGTGCTAAAAGCTACATATTTTTTTTAATGTATTTTGATAATAAGAAAGCTCAACCTTTTTTATGGCTGTCAGCAAAACTACACACGATAGATTTAAAACATATAATAGGAACTACGTGTCTACATAATTGATCAAAACCATATACTCTGTACATAACCACGATTCAAACATATATAGAAACAAAGACACCATTTCATGATATTTCTCATTGAAGACCAATGTGAGACCCCTGCCTCAGGCAATGCATAATGTTTATATGCCAGTATATGTTGTTAAAAAGAACACCTCACCCAAAATTAATGTGAACTCTTTCTGGGGATCATGAACACATCACCTAGAATTTATCTCAACATCAATGCACACAAGATCTCATTTGTGTCCAGCTCCCACATATTGCTACGTAACACTCCTTCCCAAGCGCTCAACCTACTTTTTCACGACATCAAGCTACTCAAACTCTCTCCCGCTAAAGGTAATCTGTCGCATTTCTCAACTATCATCTTCCCAATATGCTCTAGCTCATCGTAAACAATATTTCCTTGCGGAAATACAAGCTTACAGAACAAAAACCAAGAGTTCTTCTATCCTCAAAAAGCTCCCAACTCAAGTTGCAACTCGGGAACCTTAGCGATCATAACGCTAGTTTTCATTGACCGTATCGTTATTACAACAATACTACCTTTCGCCCCAACACTTAGTGATTTACTTAGTGACGTTCAATTGTTCCTTTGAGTTCAATCCACACATCATCCAAAACCATTAAAAATCTTTTTCACTACAACGTGTTTTCAACATAGTTTTGCATCGCATATAGGTGAAAATGTCTAGATGACTTGCTTGGATCAATGGATTCAATGATTGTGTGGAATATGTCCTCGACACATTGAATGTTTGAGATACATGAACCCATCATTTAATCTCAAAATGTTTATTAACCTTTTTATGATAATAAAAAAATCGGGCTATAGTTGTCTTTCCCAAACCCCCCAATACCAAATATCGCGTACCGATTGGTTTATGACCATAAAAAGGTAGATTAAATGTTGAGTTAATGTATCTCAAACATTCAATGTCGAGGAGATACTCCAAACAATCATTGAATCCATTGATCCCAGCAAGTCGTCTAGAAGTTTTCACCTAGATGGAATGCAAAATTGTGTTGAAAACATGTTGGAGGGAAAAAGATTTTTAATGTTTTAGATTATGTGTGGATTGAACGCTCTAAAAGGAAAAAGTGGACGACGCTAAATAAATCACTAAGTGTTGGGGCGAAATGTAGTATTGTTGTAATAACGACACGATCAATGGAAACTGGCGTCATGATGGCTATGTTTCCCGAGTTACAACTTGAGTTGAGAGCTTTTTCAGAAGAGAAGCATTGGTTGTTGTTCAAGAAGCTGGCATTTCTGGCATTTTTTATCTAAGGGTTTGATCTAAAAAGTAAAATGAGTTTCTTCGAGTGATCAGACACAAGTTGTACCTTCTCTCATTTTGTTGGCAACTGCTTTACAAGACAGTATATAGGAATCAATCAAACAATTCCAGTCACCACTCAAACCCTTGATTTAGAGTTCTCGTAAGTTTTTTCAACGACTAACTGTAACAAAGCTAGAAATGAGAAGTCAAAATTAGAAAGTCAACTCAAAAAGTCAAAACAACAATTGGCGGGAAAAGCTGTTAGCTTTTCCCAAACCACCTTTTATACCCTTTTCCACTTATCATTTCATTATTCTGAATTTGTAAACTCTCTCTGTTTTCTCTCAATTCATTGTAACAATTCCAACATTTGATAATAACAAATCATTTTCGAGTCATATTTCTTCATTGTTGATTCTTGAATGGTTTGTGGCTGTTGAACTTGTATTTTCATTTCTGTTGATTTCTAAATACATGTTTCAGTGGTATCAGAGCGATCCTTGGTCACCATTAATGGCTGAAATCTGTTAAAGATTCAGTTATTCCGTTATAATTCAGTTACACCGATTGAAGATCTTGATCTTTTGATCACCCATCACACAAACATCAATTCCGGTCAAACTAGACCATTTGTCTAATCATAAATACGTTATTGTTTTAATTCGTCCATTTCCACTTCCAAAATACGTTAGTTAGGTACTGTGTGGTGGTTTATTGTCCTGGTGTGACTGAATCAGTGGTGATCAAGAACAGAGAGAACAATGGTGGTCCAAACAAGATCTCTTGAAGCTGGTGGTACTCGTCAAGAAAGTAACACTGGTAATGGGCATACTGTTGATTCATTAGCTACTCAGTTAGCATCATTGATGGGAGCAGTTAATACTTTAACAAATGATTTGAGGCTCATGCAACAAAGAATTGATAGTGGTGAAGGTCCTAGTCAGAGGAATGGTCCAACTATGAATCTTGGTGGTCAAACTGGGCAGAATAGTCAAAGTAATGGTGGGCAGTATGGTAGGCTATCCAAGATTGAATTTCCTAAGTTTGATGGTGAAGATGTGCAAGGATGGCTTTATAGGGTCCAGAGATTCTTTGAGATGGATCACATTGTTGATGATGATCAGAAGATCAGACTAGTTTCTATGCATGTGTTTGGTAAAGCTCTTAATTGGCATACACAGTTTATGAGAAGGTTTGGTGAAGTGGTTACTTGGAATGTGTATGAAACACATGTTAGAAAAAGGTTTGAGTCAGTTTTCTCTGATCCAGTTATGGAATTAAAGAACCTAAAACAGACTTCTTCAGTACAGGTATATCAAGAAACCTTTGAAGCCCTTTTGAATAAAGTTGATACAGTTGATTTGCCTGATACATGTACTGTTAGTTTGTTCATTGGGGGATTGAAAGATGAGATTGCTTATGCTGTTAGAATGTTTAGGCCTACAACTTTAAGTGATGTGTTTTCTTTGGCAAAATTGCAAGAGGCCCATATTGCTGTGACAAAAAGTAGAAACACCCCATTATTGAGTACTCCAAGAACCAATGTGAATGGTGGTTTTGTTAATAGGGGTGGGGGTAATGCAATTAGAAATGTTAATAATGCTGTCCCAAACAGGCCTTTTAAGAAATTGACACAACAAGAATTGGAAGAGAAGAGAGCAAAACACTTGTGTTTTTACTGTGATCAAAAGTATAGCCCAGGTCACAAGTGTCCTGGTCAAATGTTTAGTCTGGAAGTGTGTGCAGATGAAGATTTGACAGATGAAGATGATGATTTGATTCTGACTGACCAAGGAGTAGAAAATGTAGTTGAAAATGTTGTTGAGCAGATGCCCCAAATTTCTCTTAATGCCATGACTGGTATAATTAGTTACCAGACAATGAGGGTTAAGGGTTATGTGGGAAGACAAGTATTGCACCTCCTAGTTGACTCAGGAAGTACCCATAACTTTTTGGACCTTAATACTGCTAAGAGGTTGGGCTGCAGAATGAGAAAAACATGTCCCTTACAAGTTTCTGTGGCTAATGGTCAAATTATGTCAAGTTTGTATGAATGTAAGCAGTTTAAATGGGAGTTACAAGGGAATACTTATGAGTCAGATGTTATGATTTTGCCCTTGGGAGGTTGTGAAATGGTGTTAGGAATTCAATGGCTATCCACTTTAGGAGTAGTCAAATGTGATTTTAAGAATTTGGTCATGGATTTTGTGAAAGATGGCAAGAGATGTGTTCTAAGGGGTACACAACAGACCACTTTACAGTGGATGCAAGGTAAACAAAAACAAGCCACTTTGAGTCAAATAGCTTCTGATGTTTCTTCTATGGCTATGTGTGTGTATCCTGCAACCTTGATGCATATGGTTGTGCAAGAAAAACCAACAAACCCACAAATCCAAACACTGCTTAAGGACTATGCTACTGTTTTTGAAGTACCAAAAGAACTACCACCCAAAAGATCCCATGATCATACCATACCTTTATCACCAAACACCCCACCTGTGAACATTAGGCCTTACAAACACCCACCTACTCAGAAGGATGCAATTGAGTTGATGGTTAAAGAGTTACTTGAGGCTGGTGTAATCAGAAATAGCCAGAGTCCATTCTCTTCACCCATTGTTATGGTTAAGAAAAAAGATGGAACATGGAGGATGTGTATTGATTATAGGCAACTCAATAAGCATACAATCAAGGATAAGTTTCCCATACCAGTGATTGAGGAGCTGCTTGATGAGCTCAATGGTTCTAAGGTGTTCTCAAAACTTGATCTCAGGTCTGGCTACCATCAAATAAGAATGAATGATGAGGACATCCACAAAACAGCTTTTAGAACCCATGAAGGTCACTATGAGTTTTTAGTGATGCCCTTTGGTCTTACTAATGCTCCCTCAACCTTCCAATCTTTGATGAATTCTGTGTTTAAACCATTTTTGAGGAAATTTGTGCTAGTTTTCTTTGATGACATACTGATATACAGCAAAAGTGAGGAAGAACATTGGCAACACTTGAGGCAGGTACTACAAGTGATGCAACAGAATACTCTTTTTGCTAAAGAGAGTAAGTGTTTCTTTGGTGTTCATAAGGTGGAGTATTTAGGTCATATTATTGCAGCTGAAGGGGTGTCAACAGATCCTTCCAAGATACAAGCTATGCAAGAGTGGCCTACACCAAAAACAGTCAAGCAACTAAGGGGTTTTTTGGGTCTAACAGGTTACTATAGAAGGTTCATTCAACATTATGCTTTGATAAGTAAGCCCTTGACAAATTTGTTAAAGAAAAATGCTTTTGAATGGAATGAAGATGCACAACAAGCCTTTAATAAACTCAAACAAGCTATGATGCAATCACCTGTTCTTGCACTACCAAATTTTCAAAAGACTTTTGTGGTAGAAACTGATGCCTCAGGCATGGGGATTGGTGCAGTACTTCAACAAGAGGGACATCCCATAGCTTATCTCAGTAAAACCCTTGCTCCCAAACACCAATCTTTGTCTACTTATGAAAAGGAATTTCTAGCAGTGTTGATGGCATTGGATAAATGGAAAGGTTACTTGTTGGATAGGCATTTTAAGATCAAAACAGATCATTTCAGTCTCAAGTTTCTCTTAGATCAAAGGCTTACTACCCCTTTTCAAGCTAAATGGTTACCTAAGCTTTTGGGCTATGACTATGAGATTTCATTCAAAAAGGGCAGTGAAAATGTGGTAGCAGATGCTCTATCCAGGGTCAATTGTGGCAGTGAGTTGAATTCTTTGATTCTTTCAACAATCACCAGTGACTTGCTACAACAAGTTAAGGATAGTTGTGTGCAAGACAGTGTTTTATTGGAAGTGCTTCAA
>LBNU01002486.1:38496-56141 GCA_014162995.1 Artemisia annua
ATCGAATATCGGTTTTTGCTACTTAAGGTACTTCCTTCGAAGCTCTAATGATTAACTTATTATAAACTATCTATTTACTAATTGTCAAAACGTTCTCAATAATATTAAGGATCAAGAGAATGAAGCTTTGTTTTAGGATCACACTTACATGGACAAGCCATTAAACGGACGAACAATTTAACAGATGAGCAGGGCCGCCATAAGAAAGGGCTGCAATTCAACTTATCAACATAAAATACCATGAGTCAAGACGGAATATGTACAATCTAACGAGGCTTAGTCGACTTTATTACCTGAGATTGTGACAAACGATAAACTGATGAACATCTCAAAACCTTGCAATCTTGCAAAATTACCCGTCAAAGAAATGCCAATATTAAAGAACACCAACTACGAGAAAACAAAAGAAAGGAAAATTATTAGAGACTTACATAATATAGAATTAGAATAGGAAAAATAGGGAACATCGATGACTTACAAAAACACTGGAATGCCATATCACGATCTGGTAGAATCTATCACCTTCTCAGAATATGCTACCATTTTCAGATTTCTAAGAACGTAATGGATCTATCAGGCTTTTTTAACAATAAGAAGTGCTTTTCAAACATTATCCATCCAATAAGGTGCAGAGACAAGAGCACCCATGAAAGAAGATTCATATCTGTAAATGCTAAAGGAACGCAATGCGTTTATAAGACTCGCAAGAAAGAAATTTCATAGAATAAATACCATAAATAATGAGTAGAAAAGGGGTGCAAACGGAGTATATGGAAGTTAGCGAGAGTGGACTAGTCGCTGACAATAAGTCAGAAAGCCATGGAGAAAATAAATACACTATATATTCTAAAGCTGTATGTACCTTAGTCCCTATATCACGATTTCAGTTAGCATGGTAAATAGTGCTTAAAAATAGATTATCAAGACCAAGTATCTAAAAACATAAATAGGATCTTATCAATGCAAATTATCTCTGATGCAAGCAGGCAGTTTATGCTTTTCTGTTCTATGTGACGTTGGAGTACACCATATAGATGTAAAACCAAAAGGCCTATACATTTCACGCTAACTGATATATTCGCAACTAAATCTATAATTATATATACTATGAAATATATAACACGATGCACTATAATATATCACAGATGAATAATCTCCTTTGTTGTAGTATGAGAAGCTTCTTTGCAATTTTGCAAGCCTTAGCCTTGGATCCAACAAACAAACCTTTCGTTCTAAAGGTCAAGTTTGCCAAAGATAGTTCTTAAAGCAATAACTCCCACCCGTATTTACTGTTAAGGTTGTTTCTTATTCTTAGTAAGTAGGAGTCTTTTGGTTGGGTTTGTCTCAAGCCAACCGTCGTCTGTTTCAGCCCGATTTAGATTCGGTTTTTCTTTCCCTCTCTTATAAAATGGAAGGTGATTGGCAAGACAAACAGAAGAGGGGGGAAGGGGTTTGTAACGCATTCTTTCAATACTAATCAATTAACGGATTTATGGGATGACTTACTTGTGCTCGTTTCCTTTTCTGTCGTATACTTGTGTTGATGTGTTCACTTGCGATCGGTTTTTCCGCTCTGGTTTCCGTTTTGTAGGTTGTGAATATACAAGTGGTATCACGAGTCAAGTTCGCGTTTTTTGGCTTATAGGAATCGATCGAATTGAAGGGTTTTTGCGGTCGGTTTTTTTTGGAAGAGCAAGAGGTTTTTTTTTTTTTTTTTTTTTTTTTTTTTTTTTTTTTTTTTTTTTTTCTTTTGGGTATCAGCTAACTCGACATCACCCTAAAGGCATGTTGGTTGGTTCAGGTTCACTTGATCGACAAGTTGCAGCAGCGGTATTGCGGTTAAGGTTTTGCGGTCATTGTTACGAATCCCACATCTCCCAGTATGGGATTGGGCGGTGGTTATAATCTCTAGTGTCCATCCTCCTTCAAGTAGCATTTTGGAGTGAGTTCTACACTTAAGTATAAACAATTAGATTACGAACTCTTCGTGAATATGTTTCTCCCTTCTATTCCCAATCTTTTCTATTAAACTTTCTTATCCTAATATATTTTTTTTGCAACTGATTGTTCGTGTTATTTGGTATCAGAGGTATGCCCTACTGGTTCAACACTTCGGTGTGGCTATGGAGTGGTGGCTTTGGACAACAAAAAAGAATGTGCCAACTGGTGACACACATAGCCGTGAAACGAGCTCGGAGTGGTGGTCCGTATGGAGTGGTGTCTGGACCAAAGAGGGTGCCGACCAGTGACAACATAGCGTGACACAGAGGACGTTGTTTCAATTACAGGGTGGGGTATTGTTACGATCCCACATCGCCCAAGTATTGGGATTGGCGGTGGTTGACTATTAATGTCTAGTGTCCTCTATTCAAGTGATTTTTGGAGTGGAGTTCTAACTTGAATTTAAACATGTTATCGAAGCTTTTGTGAATTGTTATTCCTATGTATATTCCAATTACACTGATTGTTTGTGCCGTTACCGTTATTTATAAAATACGCATCACGTTAGAGTTCCTAGTGCCAAGTCATATAGTGCCTACACGAAGTACTCAAATAGCCTAGCTATTACGTAACGAAATGTACGTTTTCTCATAAATTCCAAACTTTTCACACGATAAACTCAAAATTCTATAAAATTATCGATAACTCAATTCTCATGTTTATAAAAATATAATGCGGTGAATTTAGAAAAGGTCCCAAAATTACCGGTTGTCACACAAAACATATCTTTAAACCCATTCACATCACATAACTCACGGTTTTGAACGACTAAGATCCATTCAACCCTCGTTGGGACTACGACCCGAGGTACTTAAGCTTCACCGCTTGTTCTGCCTTTTGTCACATGGCCTACCAACTTCAATTGTTAGTGATAGAGATAGTGTGTTCCTTAGCCACTTTTGGCAGTCACTCTTTAAGTTGTTGAAAGTGGAGCTCAAAATGTCTACAGCATACCATCCCTAAACAGATGGTCAAACTGAGGTTGTAAACAAGTGCTTAGAATGCTACTTAAGGTGTATGACAGGGGAAAGACCAAAGGAATGGGTGCAATAGTTATCTTTAGCAGAGTTCTGGTACAATACAAACAAGCATTCCTCCACCAATGTGACCCCTTTTGAGGTAGTTTATGGTCAGAAACCACCTCTTCATACTCCATATTTGGCTGGAGAAAGTGCTGTGGAGACTGTGGACAGGACATTACAAGCTAGAGAATCTGCCATTGAAATGCTTAAGTTTCACATGAAGAGGGCTCAAGATAGGTTCAAAAGTTATGCAGATAGAAGAAGGTCTGAAAGGGAATTCCAAGTTGGTCAATGGGTGTACTTGAAGCTTCAGCCTCATAGACAAGTAACCATTAGGCCAAGTCAGCAAAATAAGTTGTCAGCAAAATACTATGGTCCTTTCTTAATTGTGGGTAAAGTGGGTGCAGTTGCTTACACTTTGGATTTACCTAGTACTAGTCAGATTCATCCAACCTTCCATGTATCCCAATTGAAATTGTGTCAAGGTAATGCTTTGAAAATGGGCATTTTACCTCATTGTGGTGAAGATGGATTGTTATCAGTGGAGCCTGAAGAGATTATAGATAGGAAGCTGGCAAAAGTCAACAACAGAGCTGCTGTCTATTGGTTGGTGAAATGGGCTAATCATAGTGTGGAAGATGCCACATGGGAATTAGCTGAGGATTTGATACAAAGATTTCCAGAGTTTCCAGTTAATTCTTGAGGTCAAGAATTTTATAAGAGGGATGGATTGTAACACAGCTGGAAATGAGAAGTCAAAATTAGAAAGTCAACTCAAAAGTCAAAACAACAATTGGCGGGAAAAGCTGTTAGCTTTTCCCAAACCACCTTTTATACCCTTTTCCACTTATCATTTCATCATTCTGAATTTGTAAACTCTCTCTGTTTTCTCTCCATTCATTGTAACAATTCCAACATTTGATAATAACAAATCATTTTCGAGTCATATTTCTTCGTTGTTGATTCTTGAATGGTTTGTGGCTGTTGAACTTGTATTTTCATTTATGTTGATTTCTAAATACATGTTTCATGTTTATTATGTATTATATATCTGTCTAATTATGTTATCATAAGTGATTGGGAACAATTGCGGTTACGTTTGATGTTCTGATTGCTATATAGAACTATAGATGATTGTTGACGAGTGTTAAACTGTTGAAATTAGCTTTCGGAAATACTCGGGGATTATTTATTCTGAGTTTGTTGTTAATAAGGTTTAGGTTTAGTTTAATTTGGAGAAAAACGCTATAATAGTGGGAAGAAAAACATGGGAAAGTATACCTCTAGAGCATAGACCCCTCATTGGTCGCCTCAATGTTGTTCTAACTCGTTCATGGAGTTTTGACATTGCAACTGCTGAGAATGTTTTAATATGTGGGAGCATGACCTCTGCTTTAGAGTTATTAGCATCATCTCCTTATTGTTTATCTATCGAGAGGGTGTTGTCATAGGTGGTGGCCAAATCCTAAGGTTCGTGAATAAATTAAAGTTGCGGCTTCTTTGTACACTATATGTACTTGACTACTAACATTATGCAGGGATTCCCTCAATGCTCCTGGATGTGATGCTATCCATATTACTGAAATTGACTCTGACATTGATTGTGACACTTTCATCCCTGCTATTGATGTTTCACAATTCCAGCCATGGTACTCATCTTTTCCTGTATTGGAGAGAGGAGTTCGTCATTGTTTCACTACATATGTTCGTGTGAAGAACTCTGCAGTTGAAGTTACCGATAAGGTTAATCGCTCGTTCTCTGATGAACGCAATTTGGACTCCACAAAGTTTGATGCAAGGATGTTCTCATTCCTGCCCAAAAAGATATTTGAGAACCATGAGGAGTATCTTTACTTGAACCTCGTGGAAGACATCATTTCCAATGGTGCTCTAAAGGGTGACCGAACTGGGACTGGTACTATGTCAAAATTTGGTTGCCAGGTAGTATGTTTTAAGCTCATTTTCTGCATATGGCTTTAATTATTTTATACATGCGGTTAGACTATTCATGTTATCTCTCTTATAGGTAGTCTGATTCTTGTTTTTTTTTCCTTTATTGCCAACAGATGCGGTTCAATCTACGAAAGTCATTTCCACTTCTTACGACCAAGGTATGTGAGTTTTCAAAATCATATATCAACCTGTAAGTTAATGACCGGATTGTCACATGGATATTTGTTATCAACGGTTTTTGTTTAGTGACTTATGTGTTCATTATTGGTTTATACAGAAAGTGTTCTGGCGTGGGGTTGTAGAGGAACTGTTGTTGTTTATCAGTGGGTCAACCAGTGCCAAGGTAATCTTTAATTTTTTGTTCCACAATTCCCATAGGCACGTAAATAGCGTAGGAACGTTTATTTGAAGAGCTCATCTTTATGTTATTTATGTATCATTCCCATCATTTTGTTAAAGAGTCCAAAACTTCCGCACCTATGACTTTGGCAGTATAGGCATTTGTTAGAGTATTTCATTTACACACAGATAATCCTAGGCATCCATAATAGTGATTTGTGTCGCTTATAGTTATGGTTTTGAAAGATAAACATTATAAAACAATGACAATCAGTTACAAACTAAAGGGTATGACAGAGAACATACAAAACATGCCCCCTGCAAACTACATTGGCCGTGGGATGCCTCCCAACCAATACTCAGAGTCACACATACACTACTAATTACACTAAATAGACCAACGTCATTTACATTGAAACATGATTTCATGACCCAATTTATTGACACGAGCTTTGCATATAACTGGCCCTCTATACGTTACATGATTTTATGATCTAATTTAATGACACAAGCTATGCATATAACTGGCCCTTCTATACATGTTAAAGCACAATGAATAATATGGACTATGCGATCACAAAAACTCGAAAACACAGAGAATGTGCAAGTCTCATATAATCGGATTAAATAAAGCATTAGTTCAAAGATACACAGAACTCGATTCCATAGTAGCAGCTTTTGTAGAAGAAAATACGAAAATTAGTCATAAATTAGGACTGTAAACCAGAAGTAGCTCCTAGAGGGTTTTAAAACCATGTATCCCAGTCAGTTATACCTTTTTGAAGTCTTCTGGAGACCCTTTTAATCTCCCTTACATTTCTGATAATAAGACCAACGTATTATGAACCAAGAATAATCTTGATGTTACTTTGAAGGAAACTTGAAGGACCAAACTTGTAGAAACGAAAGTCTACAACCGCTAGTTAGTTATTATAGTTATTTTCTGTAAATATTCGAAGGGTCATGTCGTTTGGGTCATGCCTGTTCGAATAAACATGATGGTTGGAACACAACCATTCGAAACTTATAAGTACTTGTAAATCTGTAACTTTACATTGGTTAGAAAAATTAATATAAGTTATCTAGTTTATTTACATTGTTTGCAAATCATATTTGACTCACACAAGATCCGAACACTTGGGACAACATTTGGCATCAAGAGCCTTGCTTGAACCCTTCTCGTTACACCATCAAAACAAACCAGAAATCCAGAAACCTTGTTAACGAGAACCAGAAACAAAAACAAACCAAAAACCCACGCAGAAAACTTTGGTTTTCAGGAACATACGCAACATTCTCATACCTTGTTAACGAAGGGAAGTTGCCTAGATAACTTAGGGACATAAGAAAGTCGTATACAACTTTCTTTGTGTCGGTTTTGCAAACAGGAAGGACGCCAAAACGAAGTTGGTGCCTTGTTTTTTGTTGTGATCATTCGTATGTGACAACAAAAACAGAAAAGAAGAGAAACAATTGTTTTAGAAGATTTCTTGTTAAACAATAACAAAAACGCACTTGTTGGTTTACTACAACGCAACAAGGGAAAAGGAAAAGACATCGAAGGAGACTTGTGTATTTACCGAAATACACAAAGGAAGAAAAGGAAGCGCAGAACAATTCGAAGAAGCGTTGCTTGGGCAGTTTGAAAAGATACCGGTATAACAAAAACAATTAAAGGATTATTAGAACGTTGGCAATACAAGAACAACAACAAAATTTGAAGAAAAGGGCGAATTGATCACTCGCTGTATGAAAATACCGAAAGGGTATTAAGGTTGTTGAGATACGGTGTGGACAAAAGAAAAGAACAAGAGGGTATTGCGGAAACAGCGTGACGTAGGAGACAAGCAATAGCAGGAACGACAAACAAAATCATTTTGTTTAGACGTTGGGAAAATACCGAGGGGTATTGAAAGGAGAAAAGGAAAAAGCAATTTTATTTGCTTCGGTAAAATTATTACCGAGACACATTGCGAGGGACTTGGAACAAAAGGAGAAACAACGACAACCATTTGAAGTTGATCGTGGCCAAAAACACTTAGGGTGGATTTGGAGGATAGCCGAGACATAACAAGGGTCGAGGGCACGTAGCAGAAACCAAGTCGAGAAGAAAAAGGAAGGAACAACGTGAAGTTTGGTTAGTATTCGACAACAACATCAATACAACCGAATTGATTTGGAAGGGGCGAAGAAAGAAAAGAACGTGGTTGATATAATTCAAAAGTATCGACACACAAGTGGGAACACAAACGAGGTCACAAAAAAAATTCATTACTCGGACTTTATTTCATACTTTAGATAGTATAGATATTTACTTCATACTATTAGGAAATCCCGAGAACTATTTATGGATCCCGTATTACTAGGATTCCCGGAAAACTATTTCTGTTCCCGTAGTAGTAAGATGTACCATATTGGTAGAATTCCCATACGAATTAGAAAGCGAAGATTGTAAATACATACAAGATGCCCGGTGATGATACAAATACCAATAACAACACTGTAGTGAAACCCGTAACACCCATTGCTCAATACCAATGCCCTAAACTTAAAACTACAAACTACACGGTTTGGGCGATACAAATTAAGGTTATATTAGAGGCACATGGTTTATGGGAGACTATAGAACCTAAGGATAACGCACAATTAGATGATAAGAAGGATAAGGCAATTATTGCCCTCCTATATCAGGCATTGACTGAAGATGTTATATTACAAGTAGCAAGTTGTAAAACTGCAAAGGAATTATGGGAATCTTTAAGGAAAAGACACGTTGGAGAAAATAGAGTGCAACAGGCACGATTGCAATCACTAATGATTAGTTTTAATGCCCTTCAAATGAAGGAAGATGAAACGGTGGATGCATTTACGAACAAACTAAATGGTTATGCCACGAAGGCAAAAGAACTAGGAAAAACCTTGGATGAATCACTTTTAGTACGAAAACTATTAGATTCCACACCACATAGATTCATTCAGATAGTAGCATCCATAGAACAAACAAGTGATCTAAACGATATCACCTTAGATGAGATCACNACGGTGGATGCATTTACGAACAAACTAAATGGTTATGCCACGAAGGCAAAAGAACTAGGAAAAACCTTGGATGAATCACTTTTAGTACGAAAACTATTAGATTCCACACCACATAGATTCATTCAGATAGTAGCATCCATAGAACAAACAAGTGATCTAAACGATATCACCTTAGATGAGATCACTGGAAAACTTAAGGCATTCGAGGAAAGGATAAAACTCCGAAAGGGAGGACAAGTAGAAAGCCAGGATAACTTATTATTCGCACAAGGCGAACACTCTAGAAATAAGAAACGATTTAACAAATATAGGGGTAGATCAAACTACTCAAAAGGAAACTGGCAAAATAGAGGAAATAGAGACAACTCGAATGGAGAAAATTCAACTCACAATGACAAGTCGAATAAAAATAAAGGTGAGTGGAATAAGAAGAAAGGAAAATGTTTCAATTGCGGGAAACATGGACATTTTAAGAGAGACTCTAGAAGTCCACCAACAACTCAGGAACAATCAAA
The DNA here is from genome assembly GCA_014162995.1 of Artemisia annua. Lineage (NCBI taxonomy): Eukaryota > Viridiplantae > Streptophyta > Magnoliopsida > Asterales > Asteraceae > Artemisia > Artemisia annua. The sequence goes on from LBNU01002486.1 coordinate 47,366, forward strand.
CCTTATCTTAGAAGACGATGAACCGTCACTATTAATGACTACACACGAAGAAGTTCTATTGAATGAAGGACAAATACAACCCGAAAAGTATGCTACAACAGATGCTAGCATATGGTACTTAGATAATGATGCAAGCAACCATATGACCGGAACTAAGAGTCATTTTAAGGATATTGACGAAAGCATCACTGGACGCATTCGTTTTGGAGATGGATCGTACGTAGAGATAAAGGGTAGAGGTTCTGTATTGCTAGGATGTAGAAACAAGGAACAAAAGATAGTTTCAGAAGTTTACTGCATTCCAAACCTCAAGAGCAACATACTTAGTCTAGGACAACTTACTGAGATAGGTTGTAAAATCATCATAGATGGAAACAAACTGACTTTGTATGATAAAAGTAAGAAGTTGTTGATGAAGGTAGAAAGATCTAAGAATCGACTTTACAGTATTAGACTACAGATAGAAGCACCTATATGTCTCTTAGCAAATGTAGATAACAAAGCATGGTTATGGCACGCTAGATTAGGTCATCTGAACTTTGACGACATCAACAAGATGACAAGAAAGGGTCTAGTAGAAGGAATACCAAGGATAAATCATGCAGGGCAAATATGTGATGCATGTTTATTAGGAAAACACAGCAGAACACCATTTCCCAATCAAGCTAAATTCAGATCTAAGAACCCATTGGACTTAGTTTATGGAGATCTTTGTGGTCCCATAAGTCCAGCCACACACTCTGGAAAGAAGCTCATCTTCTTATTAGTAGATGACTGTACACGTTTCATGTGGGCTTACTTTCTAACATCGAAAGATCAAGCATTCAACACATTTAAGGAATTTAGACAGAAGATTGAAATGGAATTAAGGTTGAAGATAAGAATGCTAAGAACAGATAGAGGACGTGAATTTACATCAAACGAATTCACTAAATACTGTAAAGAGAATGGAATAGCAAGACAGTTAACAGCACCATACTCACCGCAACAGAATGGAGTAGTTGAAAGAAAGAATAGGACGGTATTATCAACTACAAGGAGTATGATGAAAGCGATGAAGTTACCCTTAATTTTTTGGGCGGAAGCAGTCAAGCACGCCATTCATATACTAAATAGCGTACCTACACGAGCACTGGAAGATAAAACACCATATGAAGCACTCTACAACAGAAAACCAAATCTGGAAAACCTAAGAATATTCGGATGCACAGCTTATACTAAGATAACAATCCCTCACTTGAAGAAGTTGGATGACAGAAGCATACCGATGGTTTATTTAGGAGTAGAGGAAGGATCAAAAGCATGTAGGCTATATGATCCAGTAGGAAAGAAGAAACATGTTAGTAGGGACATAAAGTTTATGGAAACAAAACCGTGGGATTGGGATGAAAGTGAAGAGGATACAAGCACACAAGACACATTTTGGGCTAGTTTTGTGGTAGATGAAGTTGACAATGAAACTCCTACACAAGTCGACTTAGATAACAATGATAACCCGTATCCAATACCGGATCCAATACCAACTCAAATACAAGATCCAGATTCACCAATCACACCACCTACATATAATTACGACTCTAATTCTGAAGATGAAGTAGAAGCTACTATTAGCTCATTAGGAAGCTCACGTCAGAGATATGATCACAGTCCAATATGAGGTCTAAAAGATTTAACAGAAATTTATGATGCACAACAAGTAGAAGCACCTAGCTTATTCTTTACAGAAGAATAACCTCGTAACTACAAGGAAGCATCAAAGGATGAGAAGTGGATTGAGGCCATGGAGATTGAATTGGATTCAATCAACAAAAATAACACATGCACCTTACCAACATTGCCTACAAATCAAAAGACAATAGGACTCAAATGGGTTTATAAAACCAAGAGAAATGCACAAGGAAAGCTCATTAAGTATAAAGCAAGATTAGTAGCAAAAGGTTATGTACAAGAACAAGGAATAGACTTTCATGAGGTGTTTGCACCAGTTGCTAGAATAGAGACAGTTCGATTAATACTAGCACTAGCAGCATATCATGGATGGCAAGTACACCACCTAGATGTAAAATCAGCATTTTTACATGGAGAACTGAAGGAAGAAGTCTATGTTACACAACCTGAAGGTTTCATTCAACAAGGAAACCTTGGAAAAGTCTACAAGCTAACTAAAGCATTGTACGGCTTAAGACAAGCACCAAGAGCTTGGAATGTGAAGCTTGACCAAACCTTGAAGTCACTAGACTTTAAGAAATGTAATCTCGAACAAGCAGTTTACACAAAGAGAAGCAAGACTTCTACACTGATAGTTGGAGTATATGTAGATGATTTAATAATCACGGGAACTCCAAAGAAGGAAATAGACTTGTTCAAATCCCATATGGAAGATAAATTTGAAATGAGCTACTTAGGATTGCTAGCATATTACCTTGGGATAGAAGTTACACAGACAGGAGGAGAGATTACAATCAAGCAAACTAGATACATTAACAAGATCCTAAAAGAGACAAATATGACGGACATCAATGATACCAAGATACCATTGGATCCCCGCACTAAGTTGGTCAAGGCGGAAGATGGAAACCCAGTTGACGCAACTTATTACCATAAATTAATTGGAAGTCTCAGATATTTACTACATACAAGACCGGATCTTAGTTACTCAGTCGGACTACTCAGCAGATTTATGCAAGAGCCAAAGGATCATCATCTGAAGGCAGTGAAACAAGTAATCCGATACATCAAAGGAACGAAAGAACATGGAATAATATACAAGAAGGAAGGCGGCTGCAAGATAACAGGTTATAGTGACAGTAGTTATGGAATCAATACCGATCAAGGAAAAGGAACTACTGGAGTCGTATTTTACTTTGGAGAGTCACCTATCACTTGGTGTACTCAGAAGCAACCAACAGTGGCGCTCTCATCATGTGAATCAGAATTCATGGCGGCTACTGCAGCAGCATGTCAAGCCTTATGGTTAAAACGTTTACTTAGTGAACTAACTGGATTGGAAGAAAAAAGGATAACGCTTAGAGTTGACAACGTATCAGCTATAGCACTCGTGAAGAACCCAGTATTTCATGGAAGGAGTAAACATATAGACATACGCTATCATTTCATTCGGGAATATGTAGAGAATGGGCATATTAATGTGGAACACGTTAGCGGAGAACTACAAAGAGCAGACATCTTAACAAAATCTTTACCAAGACTCAAGTTACAACTATGAGACAAATGCTCGGAGTTTAAGACCTTGGACAAAGCAACGATCAAGATTAAGGAGGAGAATGTGAACCAAGAATAATCTCGATGTTACTTTGAAGGAAACTTGAAGGACCAAACTTGTAGAAACGAAAGTCTACAACCGCTAGTTAGTTATTATAGTTATTTTCTGTAAATATTCGAAGGGTCATGTCGTTTGGGTCATGCCTGTTCGAATAAACATGATGGTTGGAATACAACCATTCGAAACTTATAAGTACTTGTAAATCTGTAACTTTACATTGGTTAGAAAAATTAATAAAAGTTATCTAGTTTATTTACATTGTTTGCAAATCATATTTGACTCACACAAGATCCGAACACTTGGGACAACACGTATGTGTTGTTTTTTAGTTATAAATCACTCATTTGAGTGGTTCCGTAAGTATTACCTGGCATCTTATTTTATTTCTAAATATTTAGTATGTCTTAATTTATAATAATTTAAAATACCAACAGACATGCATACCATGTCAATCTTTAAACCAAATTGGACAGTTCTTCAGCCCAACCCAAATATGAGATAGTGAAAATGTGAATCCCTTCACCCTACGTATAGTCATAACTCATAAGTTGTGTTTGTATGTATAACTGAGATCTTCATGTTTTTGATCATCAGGTTTTACAAGATAAGGGATTCATATCTGGGACGGTAATGCATCAAGAAGCTACCTAGATAGGTAAGTTCATGCCTTGCACTTCTCAATTGGCACAGATATATTATATTTTAATCAAATATTATTTTATGCTCCTGTCATTGTATAGTATTGTCTTGGTGGATAGAGAAGAAGGTGACTTAGGACCAGTATACGGGTTTCAGTGGAGACACTTTGGTGCAAGGTTGGAAAATTACATATATAAGTATAGTTTTTTGGATTAAAATCTCGATAAAATACTTATAAACATTCTTGGTTACAGATATACTAACATGCATGCTGACTACACTGGTCAAGGATTTGATCAATTGCTAGATGTTATTGACAAGATAAAGAACAATCCAGATGATCGTCGAATACTTCTTTCAGCACTTTCAGCACTTTCAGCACTTCCACCTTATCACATGTTTGCACAGGTTTGCGTAGTAACGACTTGGTGTTTCTAATGTTCTAACTCTCTTATTGATGTCTAAGTAACATATATGTTGTTCTCTGCTGCAGTTCTATGTAAATCAAGGAGAGTTATCTTGTCAAATGTATCGACGGTCTGCAGATATGGGTCTGGCTGTACCATTCAACATAGCATCATATGCTTTATTGACATGCATGATCGCCCATGTTTGTGGCATGTGTATTATAATATCCGTGAACTAGAATTCTGTCGATTTAACTAATTAATATGCGTTTTTATGGATTTGATCTTCATATGTTTATGTCAAGATCTTGTTCCCGGTGATTTTTGTTAGTTTGTAGATATATTTAATATATTTATGACCGGATTCGAACACGAGCCTATGGGATTGCACGCGTTGCGTATGAGATTTAATTATATTAAGTCACGAAATATTTATATGGTCGAATAAAGAAAAAGGAGGGGGTTGAGTGTCGAGTTTTGGAACTTAAGGAGGTGCTAGCAATGGATTGTTGGACAAGATTAAATGTTATATATATATATATATATATATATATATATATATATACATCCCTTACGTCCCATTCTCGTTAATAGATTGACAAGCTCTATTTGTTGACGGTATATAACCCACAAAGTCAAAATCTATTTGGTCTCCCTTTCTTTGGTTCATCGTAAAAGGCAATATTAAACAAAAGGCATGTATTGAATAGTAATTAAATACGCATGATACTGATTCACATGCATGCCTATATGTATGTATTATTCATGCATGATATGCATGTATATATTGTTGGTTGTTTTGTGTTTCTGTGTTCCCAGATTAGGGTTAAGATAATCAATGAAGTACCGGATATTCACTTGAAATCGTGGTATCACTTTCCAATAGAAACTATTCGACCCTATGCCTGGGTTACACGAATATCTCTATGGGATAAGACCAAGTGATGTTCTTGTTTTAGGCACAAATCAAGAACCTAATCGTATTCAAGTGTTTAGGGTTTGTGTTGATCGTCCTCATGCAGATGTGTTATGATTTATATTTATAATAGAGTTTACTCAAACCCTAGCCCATGGAATTATGCATAATTAACGGCCCATTAATTATAACATAATACTTTCCATAATAGTAGGAATCAGTGGTTATCAGTGGAAACAATAAACCATCAGCAGGAATAAGCTTATCCGCAGGAACAAGCCATCAGCAGATAACAAGCTTATACTAGCGTTAGTAATGTTAACACTAGCAGCAGAGTCAGTAGCAGAATCAAGCAGCAGAGTCTAGCAGCAGATTCAACTATCAGTAGAATCTACTAGCAGCAGATTCTACTAGCAGCAGATTCAGCAGAATCCACTAGCAGCAGATTCAGCAGAATCACACTAGTATAACCACAATTGAGTCAGGGTGTTCATGGACCAAATGGGTGTACACTCCGTACCTCCAAACCCATTACCAGGTGTGAACTCATCCCTCAAGTGCACTAAATTTTCCAACAATCCTCCCCAAATTTAGTTCACTTCCTTTGCATGAAAAATAAACATTAAACAAAACAAGTGCATAAATGAAAATATCCTGAGGATTGAATTTCCACATTAGTACATATACGTTCAAACATTCGAGAATCAGGGTGTTCTAAGAATTGAACCCTTCAACCCATTTGAATACCTGAAGATAAATACACACAAGTTTTCAAACACTTAAATACTCCTGACACTATTACAAGCCATGTGTCCATATCCAATTCATAAATGTTGTAAAAGCTAAAAGTCCAAAGCTTCCTGAAGCGGCAAAACTTCAACATTTACATAGGTGGTTCATCTTTTAATCATGCTCTGCTCAGCACTTTTTCAAAGAAATTAACCATTAAGAAGTGAAGACTTCATCCTCCTTTCCAGCAGGTAACAAGCACAACCTTGGGATGTATGTGATACATGTGCTTCAGTCCACAAAATGCTCAGCTTTCCACATTGAACTCAACTTCCAAGTTTCCTTAGAAGGGAGTTGGGTATCTTTGCATTGAGTGACTAAGTTGGACTTAAACCCATCCCTGTAGCAGACTTTAAAACCAAGTCTCAAGCCAAACCCTTCGTCAAGTGATCAGCTAAGTTTTGTTGAGATTTAACAAACACTATAGATACCACCCCATTCATGATAAGCTCACGAATCATGCTATGCCTGACACCTAAGTGTCTAGACTTCCCATTGTACATCTGGCTATAAGCCTTTGCCAATGTAGCAGCACTATCACACCGGATAGAAATAGGTGCTATAGGTTTAGGCCACAATGGAATCTCAAAAAGCAAGTTTCTCAACCATTCAGCTTCTTTACTAGCAGCTGATAAAGCCACAAATTCAGATTCCATGGTTGAACTGGTAATGCAAGTTTGTTTCTTGGATGCCCAAGAAATTGCACCTCCACCAAGTAGGAATACCCAGCCACTGGTAGATGAATTATCTTCAGTGTTACTGATCCAACTTGCATCAGTGTATCCTTCCAACACTGAAGGATAACCAGTATATGAAAGACTATAATCTATAGTTCTTTCCAAATACTTAAAGACCCTCTGAATTGCTTGCCAGTGATGAGCACTAGGATTACTAGTATACCTGCTCAGTTTACCCACTGCAAAAGCAATATCAGGCCTTGTACAAGTCATGGCATACATCAAGCAGCCAATTACCTTAGAATACTCAAGTTGAGATACAGCTTTACCAGTATTAGGCATTAGCTTCTCACTTGTATCCATAGGAGTACTCACTGGAGTACAATCAAAGTAATTAAATTTCCTTAACACCTTCTCAATGTAATGAGACTGAGAGATAGAAATTTTGTTACTTTCATGTTTAATCCTAATACCAAGGATAACATCTGCCTCCCCCATATCCTTCATGGAGAACTTTGATGACAAAAATTCTTTTGTAAGATCAACTTGATTTTGGTCAGTGCCAAAGATCAACATGTCATCAACATATAGACAAATGATTACTCCTTTACCAGATTCATCAAATTTGCTATATACACATTTGTCAGCCTGATTAAGTGAATAACCACTAGACAAAACCACTTCATCAAATTTTTGATGCCATTGCTTAGGTGCCTGTTTTAGTCCATAAAGAGACTTAATCAGTTTACACACCTTGTTTTCATTGCCAGGCATGATGAAGCCCTGAGGTTGTTTCATGTAAACTTCCTCATCTAAATCACCATTCAAGAAAGCTGTCTTCACATCCATCTGATGAATAATCAGATTGTGAATTGATGCCAAAGCAATTAGCAATCTTATGGTACTGATACGAGCCACAGGGGCATAAGTATCAAAATAGTCTATTCCTGACTTTTGTTTAAAGCCCTGAATAACTAGTCTTGCCTTGAACTTTTCAACAGTTCCATCTACCTTCATTTTCTTTTTGAAAATCCATTTGCAACCTAGAGGTGTGCAACCAGGTGGTAGATCAGTCAACACATAAGTGTTATTGCCCATGTGGGACTTCATTGCTTCTTCAAATGTTTTAGGATCATCCTCAACAATGAAGCAATATGAGTATTGGTCAGAAACCTCACTCCTTGTACCTTCAATTAAGTATAATTGAAACTCAGGTCCAAATGACTTTGGAGTCCTCACCCTATTGCTCCTTTTGAGCTCAGGTTCAGGTTGTTGTTCCACAACCTCAGCAGGAACCTCATCAGATACTTCTGAAGCACCATTGTCATTGGTTCCATTTGGAATCCTTTGACTTGGTCTAGGGATAGATGAGAATCTATTCTCATCAAAGAGTGCATCCCTTGATTCAATTATAGAGTTAATTGAAACAAATTCATTAGGTTCAATCACATAGAACCTATATGCCTTGGAATGCTCAGCATATCCAACAAAGATGCATTCAATGCCTCTTTCACCGAAAGTTTTCTGCTTTGGATCAAGGAGTCTTACAACAGCCCTACAACCCCAAATCCTGAGAAAGTTCAGGTTGGGTTTTCTTTTAGTCCAGAGTTCATAAGGGATAACCTTGTTCCTTTTGTTGGGAACCCTATTTAATAAATAGCAAGCTGTTAACATAGCTTCGCCCCAGAACCCTTGACTCAGCCCTGAATAGGACAACATGGAATTAACCATCTCCTTCAACACTCTGTTTTCCTTTCAGAAATACCATTCTGCTAAGGAGTATAGGGAGCAGTCATTTCATGGATTATACCAACAGACTGAAAATACAGAGTATCCATGTACTCACCTTCCCTATCAGTCCTAAATCTTTTGATTAGAGATCCTTGTTGCAATTCAACTTCAGTTTTAAATACTTTAAATTTATCTAATGCTTCATCCTTAGTATGTAACAAATAAACATAACAAAACCTAGAAGCATCATCAATAAAAGTCACAAAGTATTTCTTATTCCCCAAATTGGGAGTAGCATGCAAATCACATAAATCACTATGAATCAGTTCCAACA
>LBNU01002486.1:78857-115430 GCA_014162995.1 Artemisia annua
AAGAAATGGGTTTGAATACTTGTGGTAATGACCTTTCTTTTAGTTCTATGGAAGTTCCTATTTTTGATGAACCGGAGCCTCAACTAAAACCGTTACCTAATCTTCCATCCTTGGATGAAAATTTAGGAATTGAAATAGGTCCCGATCCAGCCATCAAACCATATAGTACGGGTAGTTTTACGATGAAGGTAGTAGACTCTAAACCATGTGGAATGGAAGCCAATATAGGAGTCAACCATGACCTTACACACTTATATCACCCATTCATGATTGATCACAAGAAACATTATGGGTTTAAACCGGGTTTACTAGGTCAAGATGGATTCCCAACTAGGAGTCTCTCGAAGTTGATAGAAGATGATCCCTTTTTAGGAGAAAACTTTAATTCACCCATTGACCAAGGCGAACTAGGTAAGGTTATGATGAATGGAGCACACCCCTTTGAGTATATAATTCATCCACCACTCTTTCCTCATGAGGCATACCTCCACCGAGATGGTGTGTATCGCTACTACCACCCGCACTTAATCTTAAGTGTTGGGAAAACCCCCCCCTTTATCCGTTAAATAAGGGTAGAGTCAGGCTCGTGACTCGAACAAAAACAAGCGCTTCTTGGGAGGCAACCCATGCTTTGTGTGTTTTGTGTGTTTATTTGATTTTATTTGTTTCTGTATGTAAGTTATATTTCTTGTTATTGATTCATGCTTCAAACTAAATTGTGAAAATGCTTTATTTTGTTTTTAACTTCGTCTTAACTACATATAAAGGTATTTCGCAAAAGCTAAGTGTAAGGGAAATCTAAATAGGTTTATAAAGAATGAATGAACATGAATCATAACAATGAAATTAACATACATATTAGTATTTGTTTGAGTCAAATGCTTGTATCCAGTCATAATGAATTTTTGCAGGAATTCCAGGAAGTAAGATCTAGTTTTTCCAGATTTTTTTCCGGAAACTTAACATGAGAATTCTGTCAGATCATTATGACGGCGTCAGGTTAAAATTTTCTGCAATTTTTGAAAGTTTTGTATTTCTTCCGGAAACCTAAAAAGTTTTGTTAATTCGTTAACTTATAATCTCCAAGAATTCTGTAAAATATTCATTCCACAAGCATTATATCCTATTATGTAATTTTATGCGAGGTTGGCCTTTATCTTTTTCAGGTTAACAGGTTATTTTGGACAAGAAGACGTCTATTATTTTGGAAGGGAAGCTTTGAACGTTCGTCTTTCTTGGAAGAAGATCTAACCATGTTACCTCATTATCCACATCAAACGATTCAGGGGAGTATTTGATTTCATTCTTTCATTTTACTTACTTTTACGTCTTCTATTTGAACATTGGGGACAATGTTCGGTTTAAGTGTAAGGGAAGACACCGTTGAGAATACACTTACGCTTGATGTTTTGCTTTGTTTGATAGTGAATTTGTAATAAAACCAAGAGAAATATTTGTTAGGGCAATTTTAGGGTCAATTTAAATTTTTTTACAACATTTAGAAGTGAAACCTTGATCTTAATGAGCGTCTCATGGATAGGAAATTGTATGACTAGCACAAAACCGTACCACTAAAAAATTTTCCACCCCAAATATGTGAGGTTCGCCCTAGAATTGGTAGGAAAAGCATCCATCTTTGGTGCTATGATGTGTGTACCGGTAGCATTTAGATTCTAGAACTTGCGTTAGGACCATCTCAAATCCACAAGTGAGACTATATTCGTGTAGTTAAGATTTACTACATGATAAGAGGCATTAGGATTAACCCATTGTTTTACACCCGTATTTTTGTTATAATTACATTGACTTCATTGGTCAAGTAATTCTCCCACACCCTTTGCGTTGTATCCATTTTTAGTACACGATACCCCTAGTACACCCCTCCGAGCCTATCATTTCGTTTCGATCTTTGCGCATCTTACTCAAAGTGAGAATTTGTTTACACCCCACTAAATGTACACCCAAATCGCCTTAGCCTACCTTGTATGCACTCACCTTTGGTGCATTATTGTGACAACATTTGTTAAACCCTTAGTTAATTATCTAGTCAATTACATGGTTGCTAAGTTAAGTCATATCCTTGTAAACATTGTTTTGGGACGATTGGGACTCATGGGTAAAGTACTAGTGTAATGGAGTAATGGGGAAAAACGACATTATAACCCCCATATGTGCTAAACATTTTAAAAGTACTCCAAGTTTTTCAATTATCTTAATTCGAGTCATTAGAATAGTAATTGTAAAGTTATGTAAAGATTCAAGTGTAAGGGGAATGCGACTCCCCTATGATGTATTATTTTGGATGGTAGGGCAAGAGTGTATGAAAAAAAATTGAAAAATCAAGAAAAATACAAAAAAATATGAAAAAGAAAAGAGAAAAACATACGGACTACCATCCCGTTTCCTTTTATGTTTCTTTTTAGTTTTTGTTATTTCATTTTTAGTTTAAGATTGAGTCGAGTCTTGGCTTAAGCAACGATGTAGAGTGCATGTATTTGATCATGATAATTAACTTGCCATCATTAAAATACCCTTTATTCCAACCGAACCGTGTTTATCATATCCCTACACCTTACGTTACAACCCTTTGGAAAGCCCTCTTTGATAGTTTATCTTAGGTGCTTACGCCTAGTGGAGGAGTAATTGATCCTCTCCCAAGCCTATGGTAATCTATTTGCTATGACAGGTAGTGAGTGTTATTTTCCGTTAATTTATGAGATATTATTCTATGACATTTAAGAGATGAGAGAATCCAAACACTATTTGTGAGGTGCTAGTGTATGATTTCTGCTTGTTATGATTAGGGTCTAATAACTATTTGCTGTAATTACTTTTATATTTGTGTTAAATGACCCCTAACTCATATTTTGATTGGAATAAAAGCTCATTCGCTTGAGGACAAGCAAATCTCAAGTGTAAGGGTATTTGATGAGACGAAAAGTGTTACGCTTTTAAGGGGTCATTTAAGCCTTAATTCGTATAAATGTGATCAAATATTGCCCTAAATCGTTCCTTTTGTCATTTTAGGTACTTTTGAGAGGAATTCTGGAAAACATGCATATTTGGACGTTTTTGGAGCATAAAAGTGAAAAAACGACAAAAGTCTCAAAAGAAGCAGAAATTACAACCTGACGGCGTCTGAGTCACAAGGTGACGCTGTCAGCAAGCCTTGACAAAAGAGTGGAAACCAATTATCAAATGACGAGCCAGAAAGATTTTGGAAATTAACACCTGACGTCGTCTGGTGTTAGAAGTTATAGGCCGTCAGGTTATGAGTTAAAGAGTGACGGCTGATTAGAGAATTCTAGCAAATGTGCAAGCTTGAACCTCGAGTCATAGTCCCAACGAGGGTTGAACTGATCTTCGTCACTCAAAATCGTGAGTTATGTGAAGTGAATTGGTTTGAAAGATTTGATTTTTGTTTTGTTTACACTACGAGAAAACTTTAAGATTTAAGAACAACGTAGAAAATGATAACGTGTTTAAGAGAAATAGAATTAAGAACAAAAGAAAACATTACTAGATGAAACTAAGATAATTAAAAAGAAAGAAAAGTAAACTAAGAACGTAAAAATGTTTTTGGATTTTAGATTTAATAAATGGAAAGTAATCGTAAAGCTTATAAAAGATTTAATGAACTAAGACGACACGAAAGTAAACTAAGTTAAAAAGATTTCAAGAAAATTCGGCAGAGTTTCGTTTAGAAAAGAACTAAACAATACTCCACTCGATTAAACGATGAAGTGAATAAAAGCCTAGCTCGGCTTATAAAAGAAAAGAGAAAGGAAAATGAAAGAACTAAACTCGACTCAGAAGAAAACTTAACTCGACACAAAAGACCTTACTCGCTATGAAAAGAAACCAAACTTGCAATACTTAGACTCCAAACTCGCAAACAACTAAGGGAACCAAGATGAAACTCGCTACCAAAAGATTGCTTACTCGCAATTCCCTAAAACGATACTCGCTAGTAATCAAAGACAAACCAAACTTGCTAGGATATAACCCATACTCGCTATGACTCTTAGACAACAATACTCGCTAGACTTTAGAATTCAATACTCGCTAGAATTAAAAAGTTCATACTCGCTAGAAATAAATATCAAACTCGCTGACCAAACTTTCCATACTCGCTAACTTTTGAAATCAATACTCGCTATTCAGAACTTTTTGATACTCGCTAGAAATTTTGACCAAACTCGCTAAAAACATAACCAAACTCGCTAGATCTCTACTCCAAATGTTAAACTCGCTAAACCCTAAATTTGCTACTCGCGAAAAACCAAAAAAAAATTGTACTGGACTTATATTACGTGAATTAAAAGATCAAAGCAAATAAAAACTAATAAGAACTTTACGTAAAACTAATCAAAAAGCTAAATAAGCTTATATAAGCTAAAATAAGCCACGAACCAAGCCCTAACCCATGGGTTTTTTATTCGAATCAAACTTTTTACATGCAAAGGTGACAAGAAAAATAAAAGCTTTTATAAAAGACAAGATTAAACATAAAACTTGTAAAAGATTAAACAAGAAAGATTAAGATGAAAAATGAATAAGCTAGAAAGATAAAAAGTTTGAGACATGGAAAATTAAAAATGCATTAATAATAAGAACTAAAATAAAATAAAGACTAGCTTATGAATGAAGCCATCATGAGGTATTTAACATGCTAGGAGGGGTTCAAGTTTGCCTATGTGTACATTCTACCCCCTAGACTTTTACATCTCATGAAAACATCACATAAACTTCTATTACACACTTCTATAACTTCTAAAAATTAAACTTAGGTCCTTGTAACTTGAGGTAGCGTGTTGTAGTGTTCTCTAAAAGTCTTCAACGATGTAAAAGTGATCACTTGCTCGAATTTGGGAAGCTTATCGTGATAATTATCTTTCATCTTCGATTAAGTGTCTCTTTCATTTTCATGAGTCTTTAAGAGATAAATTCGTCGTCGCAGGCTTTTCTTAAGAAGATTTCATCTATGACTTGGCTTTTAAGACTCTCTTTCACATCTCGTGCTCGTTTTAGGCTTTTTGGTTGATTTTGATGTCATTTATGCAATATCCTTTCCTGCACGATCACAAACACAAAAACACGATATCTTTGGCGTTTAACGTTAGTTTTTGGTCTTTTAAGGTCTGAAAATGGTGAATAAAAGGTATGTGAATAAGCACATACCAAAATCCCCCAGACTAAGGTATTACGTGTCCTCACGCAATGTAATCACGTCACGCCTTAAAGATAAATAATTTCACACCTCTCTTTACTAACTTTGAAAAGTAGCAAAACGTTCAAGAGAGATACGAAATCATTTATTCCCTAAAACGCCCCGGTTTTCCATTTTCGACTATGTACATCATATATTACATTACTTTAGCTTATGACAGTGTGCTTGACTTTCATTATCCTTCAATAACAATTAAGGGTCATAGAGCAAGAACACGATTCATAGAAAAGTGACCGATTGGATAAAATTCATCGTCCCTGATTTTTCACAAGCCCCCAAACTAAGCGTAAAAACGGATCATTGTTTAATTACAAATTAGATGCTAACGCTACCCATGGAAGTTACTCGTGTACCTCCTGCTCCTATTTTCCTATTTTTGTATCTCATTATTTTATTTTTGTGAGAGAAATGAATTTCTTCATAAGCATCTAGTTTCATAGTTTCTATTCCGAGAAAGATACCAAATTAAGACGCTAAGTAGTTATCGACCTTCTCTTAAGAAGGTTTGCTAGAGAAATGTGGTCCACATCAAGGATATTGGATACATACAAAGACTTTGGAATACATCAACATAGACATAAGTTGGAGAGTACCTTCACGTGCACCTCATGCGCCCGATCTAGGATCATTCGCATGCACCTCACATGCTACCAACTTTAGTCTTAATACTTAAACTCATAATCCATAAATCTTCAACATACATCCTTATTCTCTTTTTTTTTTTTTTTACTTTTGCTTGCCTTAGTAACTTCTCAACTCCGAACCTTCACGGTTTCAATCCAAGACCTACCGCCAACTGCTATGGTTGGAATCTAGGATCCAAGGCCCGATCTCAATCCGAAGTCTTAAAGCACCTTAGCTTATACATAACAACGGGCTTTAGGGTAGCTCCGAAACCACATGCGTACTACGCTTATACAACGATATACAATACAACTCAACTAGCGTGTATCCATGATGGGTACCCAATTTCTCAAGCAAAGATTCTCTCAAGAAGATAAAGAACTACTCATCGGCTAAACCTAACATCTTCAAATAATGAGATCCGCGAATGCTTAGCCATAATCATTTTTTAAAGATTATATTGGTTAAGGGAGACAAGTAAGGGCTCAACACGCCCGGATCAAGTCAAAATTTTTATTCTCACTCTTACCTAGTAGGAAAGTCAAACGCGGTGTCAAAACATTTATTCTATTTTTGCATGATTTTTAATTTTTTCATTTTTCATTTTTTTTTCTTTGAAATTTTTAAAATTTTTCCAATTTTTGTGGATNAATGTTCAAAAAGGTAAGGGTAATCCTAATAATAAATCTAAAGCCGTTTATTAAGTATGCCAAAGATACCATTAGTCGATAAGATTTGGATATAGTGATTTCCAAGCAAGCATCAAGACATGGGACTCGAGTGGAGATGAGACGAACCACGAGCACGAGAGTCATCATGAAATGGGGAAATCCTGCACAAACACAAACAACCAAGCAAACACAAGATTGGAAGAGGTCGCCCTCCTCGCGTTACTTATTAGAAACTAAAAAGGATAGATGGATAAGCATGGGGTGCCTCCCACGAAGCGCTATGTTTTTGGTCACCGAGTCACTTAGCTTGACTCGATTCCCGAATTATTTGTCCTTGGGAAAAGTCTAGAGGTTCGGGACAACCGAAGATGGTATGTCTCCTCCAAAGTAATGTTTTAAACGATGACCGTTTACCTTGAAATTTGGCCCATTTTGTTGAGAAAGTTCAATTGTGCCATAAGGAAAACTTGGGCAACGGTAAGCGGTCCAGACCAACGGGACTTTAATTTTCCAGAAAATATTTTCAACCTTGAGTTAAAGAGCAAAACTTGATCACCGACATTAAAAACACGATTTTTGATTTTTGAATCATGAATCCGTTTTGTTTTCTCCTTATAAATCAAAGAATTTTCATAAGCTTGATCACAGATTTCATTCAACTCATTCAACTGGATTTTTCGGTGATCACCCGCGGTTTTTAAATCATAATTCACATGTTTAAGGGCCCAGTAGGCGCGATGCTCTAGCTTAATCGGGAGATGACATGCCTTTCCATACACAAGCTTGTAAGGGGTACAACCAATTGGTGTTTTATAAGCTGTGTGGAAGGCCCAGAGTGCATCATCTAACTTGTCCGACCAAGAAGAACGATTCTCACCCACAGTTCTTTCCAAAATTCTTTTTAGACCACGATTCGACACCTCGACTTGACCACTAGTTTGAGGATGATAAGCGGTACTAAGTCGATGGGTAACACCATATTTTGACATAACTTTTGAAAATTGGTCATTACAAAAATGAGTTCCACGGTCACTGATAATAGCTCGAGGTGTACCGAATCTGGCAAACAAACTTTTCAAAAATTTTACAACCACTCGGGCGTCGTTAGTTGGAAGAGCTTTCGCTTCGACCCATTTAGAAAAATAATCGACCGCCACGAGGATGTATTTGTTTCCTTTTGAAGATGGAAATGGTCCCATGAAATCGATCCCCCACACGTCAAAGATTTCACAAACTTGGATGGCGTTTTGAGGCATCTCATCCCGTTGCGAAATTTTTCCTTGTCGTTGGCACGCGTCACAAGACTTAACAAGGTCATGTGCATCGCGGTAGATCGAAGGCCAGAAAAAACCAGAGTCAAAAACTATTTTAGCAGTCAGATTGGCACCATGATGTCCCCCTGTGGGTCCATTGTGGCATGCCATCAATATAGCTTCGGCCACTTTTCCATGAACACATCTCCGAATGATTTGGTCGGCACAAATTTTGAACAAATAAGGGTCGTCCCAAAAATATTGTTTGACATCTTTGAAAAATTTCTTTTTGTCCTGGGTTGACATTCCTTTCTTTATAAAATTCCCCACATGATAGTTTGCAAAGTCGGCAAACCATGGGGTATTGGAATCACAAAGTGACACGCTCCCAAGGGCCTCGAGAGGAAATGAGTCATTGATATCCTTTTTCTCGAGCACACCTTGGTGAGGATTTTCAAGACGGGATAAATGGTCAGCGGCTAGGTTTTCTGCTCCTTTCTTGTCGCGGATCTCGACATTAAATTCTTGGAGCAAAAGAACACATCGCATTAATCTGGACTTGGCATCTTGTTTGGTCATAAGATATTTTAAGGCTGAATGGTCAGTATACACTATGCATTTCTTTAAAAGAAGATATGGTCGAAATTTTTCAAAAGCATAAATTACTGCCAACATCTCTTTTTCAGTTGTGGTGTAATGAGATTGGGCATTGTTCATTGTTTTACTAGCATAGTGTATAGGCTGAAAATATTTGTCCTTGCGTTGCCCCAGGACCGCCCCGATTGCATAGTCACTAGCATCACACATTAACTCAAAGGGCAAATCCCAATCGGGGGCAACTAAAATAGGAGCCTCTGTTAACTTCTTTTTAAGGGTATTAAATGCATCAATGCATTCATTGGTAAAATTAAACGGGGCATCCTTTTCTAAAAGGTGGGTCAATGGTCGGGCTATTTTTGAAAAGTCTTGTATGAAACGTCTGTAAAAGCCAGCATGACCGAGGAAACTTCGAATTCCCTTGACGGTCGTGGGATGAGGGAGTTTTGCGATAACATCGACTTTGGCTCTATCCACCTCAATCCCGGCTTTTGAGATTTTATGGCCGAGGACTATACCCTCTTTAACCATAAAGTGACACTTCTCCCAATTCAGAACTAGGTTAGTGTCTTCACACCTTTGGAGCATTTGTTCTAAATGGGAGAGACAAGACGAAAATAAATCACCATAAACAGAAAAATCATCCATAAAAACCTCCATTGTCTTCCCGATCATGTTTTGAAAAATAGCGGTCATACATCTCTGGAACGTGCCTGGAGCATTGCATAAGCCAAAGGGCATACGTCGATAGGCAAACGTCCCATAAGGGCAAGTAAAAGTGGTTTTCTCTTGATCGGGAGGATCAATGGGAATTTGAAAATAGCCAGAAAAACCATCAAGAAAACAATAGAACTCATTTCCCGCAAGACGTTCAATCATTTGATCCATAAAAGGAAGTGGAAAATGGTCCTTTCGAGTTGCTTCGTTGAGCTTTCGATAATCGATGCAAACTCTCCAACCGGTAACAAGACGTGTAGGAATAAGCTCGTTATCTTCATTTGTTACGAGAGTCATACCACCCTTCTTTGGCACACAATGGACCGGGCTAACCCACGAGCTATAAGAAATGGGGTAAATCATCCCAGCGTCGAGGAGTTTGATAACTTCATTCTTGATCACTTCATGGATTTTGGGGTTAACCCGTCTTTATGGTTGAATGGAAGATTTAGAATCATCTTCAAGCAAGATTTTGTGGGTGCAAAAGCGAGGGTCTATGCCCTTGATGTCAGAAATTTTCCAAGCGATGGCATTTTTGTGCTTCTTAAGCATATCAACGAGACGAATCTTCTCCTCATCTTTAAGATCTTTAGAAATTATGACAGGGGTATTTGTCGATTTCTTCAAGAAAGCATATTCGACATGAGGAGGTAGGTCCTTGAGCTCGAGCTCAGGATGATCGGAATTTTTGATTTCTTTGACTTCTTCAATTTTCAAATCTGTCGGAGGGGGAGAAGATGACGGATCTTCGTTTAACAATTTTTCAAGCAAGAGAATATCCCCCTCGGGATCAAAATCAGCAGTATCATCAATTTCTGGAGAAACTGNTCCCGCAAGACGTTCAATCATTTGATCCATGAATGGAAGTGGAAAATGGTCCTTTCGAGTTGCTTCGTTGAGCTTTCGATAGTCGATGCAAACTCTCCAACCGGTAACAAGACGTGTAGGAATAAGCTCGTTATCTTCATTCGTCACGACAGTCATACCACCCTTCTTTGGCACACAATGGACCGGGCTAACCCACAAGCTATCAGAAATGGGGTAAATCATCCCAGCGTCGAGGAGTTTGATAACTTCATTCTTGATCACTTCATGGATGTTGGGGTTAACCCGTCTTTGTGGTTGAATGGAAGATTTAGAATCAGTTTCAAGCAAGATTTTGTGGGTGCAAAAGCGAGGGTCTATGCCCTTGATGTCAGAAATTTTCCAAGCGATGGCATTTTTGTGCTTCTTAAGCATATCAACGAGACGAATTTTCTCCTCATCTTTAAGATCTTTAGAAATTATGACAGGGTATTTGTCGGTTTCTTCAAGAAAAGCATATTCGAGATGAGGAGGTAGGTCCTTGAGCTCGAGCTCAGGAGGATCGAACTTTTTGATTTCTTTGACTTCTTCAATTTTTAAATCAGCTGGAGGGGGAGAAGATGACGGATCTTCGTTTAACAATTTTTCAAGCAAGAGAATATCCCCCTCGGGATCAAAATCAGCAGCATCATCAATTTCCGGAGAAACTGAATCATTAGAAAGATAAGCTTCGATCTCTTCCAAAACGAAATCACTTCCTTCAAACGGAGTAAGGGAAGGGGAAGAGTCGGCAACAATCGGTTCAGAAGAAGGAGTGGGATTTCCACTTGAAGAATTTTGTGAAAAACCGAGTATCTCTTGAGAATACTCATCAGAAACTTCATCAATAATATCGATTTTGTTGATGGTCATGGGTTCATCGGTGGAGGAATATCTCGCTGTTTGGTCTAAGTTGAACGTGACGGCTTCATGACCATCTCGCAAGGTAATCTCTTCGTCGTACACATCAATCAAAGCACGGCCCGTCTTGAGGAAACCTCTTCCGAGAATGAGAGGAACCCTTGGATCGGGATCGAAATCGACAACAACAAAATCAGCCGGAAAGTGAAATTTTCCCACATTGACGATGACATCCTCGGCTATGCCTTTAGGACGAGAGGTAGAACGGTCGGCAAGCTCGAGTGTCATACGTGTAGGAGTCAAAGCGGGTAAAGACAACTTCTGCCAGACGGATAACGGCATAAGGTTAATGCTAGCACCTAAATCGGCTAAGGCGAAGCATTGAACCATTCCGGGAAAATTACATGGAATCAAGAACTTGCCGGGGTCTTCAAGCTTTTCGGGAAGCTTCTTAAGGAGCACCGCCGAGCAATTTGCATTCAAGGGTGTAGTCGACATTTCATACAATTTATCTTTATTATTCAACAAGTTTTTAAGCATTGATGAAAACTTTGGCATTAACACAACAGCATCAGCAAGACTCAAATCAAAGCGAATGTCTTGAAACATCTTAAAAAACTTTTCCTTTAGTATGTCATTTTTATCTTGACGTTTCTGCTCATTTAGACGAAAAGGATAAGGAAGATAAGTTTTAACTGGTTCATCTTGTTCAAAAACAATTTTCTCTTTTCCTTTAGTCACATTAGCATTTTCATTTGAAACTTTTTCTTTTGACACATTCACATTTTCTTTGATCGCTTGAACCACTGGAGGTTGGATGTTTTCGGTTCTTCCATTGTTAGTAGGAAGTCCCGTATCCTTTGTCGCCTCGGTCTCACGGTCGACCACCTTAGGAGGTAAAGAAAACGAGGTAGTCGGCACCGTGGGTCCTTTGTACGAAACACCACTTCGAGTAGTAATTGCTTTCAAATCACCACGTGGGTTATGAATCGTATTACTAGGAAGAGAATTCGACGATGACGGTTGATTCATTTGAATGAAAGTGCTCATCATTTGTTTAAGTTCATTAGTGTGTTGAGATATGGACGTGTCGATCTCTTTCTTAAGTTCAACTTTCATGTTGTTGATTTGGTTTTGCATTGCTCGCATGCTCACGTCATTAGTTTTCATATAATTTGAAAGCTCAGGAGAAGGTGGCACTTGTTGTGGTTGTTGATGAAATGATTGTTGGGGTGGAGAATTTTGATAATTTTGGTAACCTTGGTTTTGATTGTAGCTTGTTGCACGGTTTTGGTTGAAACCTTTTGTTTTGATAACCTTGGTTGTTTTGAGGATAACGGTTTTGACTAGTTTGCACTGGTGGAAATCCGGGTGGCCCCATTTGGTGGTTAACAGGTCTAAAACCTTGGTTTTGAGTAAAGTTAGCGGCTGCAACGTTAGCATTATCAACTTGGCCATCGGTGGCTTGACAATTATAATATTGATGGGGACCACCACAAATCACACATGCTTCAGTAACGGCTTTAACGGGCTCGGGGTTTCGGGTTCTGGTTCTTAAACTCTTTCATCATGCAACGTATAGCATCGGTCAGTTCGGCCAACTTCGATGGTTGGGCCGATGACGAAGAAGAAGGAGCAAACAACGTTACTTTCGAAACATTCGGTTTGTTACGAGAAGTAGGAACCTTGGATTTGTTCTCGATGATAGTAAGAATATCCCTTGGCGTACGATTCAAGATATTGCCACCGGCGGCTGTGTTCAAAGAATCTTGATCGTTTTGAGTTAAAGCGTTATAGAATGTGTCAATTTGGTGCAATTCGGAAAAACCATGGTGAGGACATTTTCGAAGAAGATCCTTAAAACGTTCCCATGCCTCACCAAAGCTCTCATCAAAACGTTGACGAAAATTGGTTATATCATTCTTTAGGTTGGTTGTTTTGGATGGGGGAAAGAAATGATTAACGAATTTTGAAACAAGCTCTTCCCAAGTGGTGATGGAACGAGGGGGTTCTTTTTCGAGCCAAATCCGGGCTGCCCCCTCGAGTGAAAATGGGAATAACTTCAACTTAATAGCATCGTGAGGGACATCCTTAAATTTCATTGTTGAAGTTAACTTGTTGAACCAACGGATATGTGCGTGAGAATCGTCCCTCTCAAAGCCGTGAAATTGGTTGGATGTGACAAGTTGAATCAAACCGGTTTTAAGTTCAAAATTCTCGGAAAGTATCGGTGGTAAAACAATTGCATCCCCATATCCCTCGATGGGACATTGGAGCAATTCTTGCATCGTTCGTTGGTTGGCCATCTCGGTGATGGGATTTTGAAGATCATGTAACTCGGGTACGGTCTTTTGTTTCCGCCTACGACGATTGCGGCTAGTCGGCACTGAAGAAGAAGAAGACTCGTCCAAGTTACACTTAGAACGAGTAATCATACAAATCAAAAACACAACAAAGTGAAAAAGAAAGTTTAAATGAAAATCTTTTTGATTTTTATGTTTTATAAAAGAAAAAGGAAAATCTTTTTGGTTTTTTATAAGTTTTATAATTTTTTTTTTTTATGTTTTTGAGAAAACGTTAACTTCTAAAAGAAGGTTCTTCAAATCACAAGTCTCGAACGATCAAACGACTTAATCTTATCAACCGCTCCCCGGCAGCGGCGCCAAAAATTGATTAGAGAATTCTAGCAAATGTGTAAGCTTGAACCTCGAGTCGTAGTCCCAACGAGGGTTGAACTGATCTCGTCACTCAAAATCGTGAGTTATGTGAAGTGAATTGGTTTGAAAGATTTGATTTTTGTTTTGTTTACACTACGAGAAAACTTTAAGATTTAAGAACAACGTAGAAAATGGTAACGTGTTTAAGAGAAATAGAATAAAGAACAAAAGAAAACATTACTAGATGAAACTAAGTAATTAAAAAGAAAGAAAAGTTTAAGAAAGAAAAGTAAACTAAGAATGTAAAAATGTTTTTGGATTTTAGATTTAATAAATGGAAAGTAATCGTAAAGCTTATAAAAGATTTAATGAACTAAGAGGACACGAAAGTAAACTAAGTTAAAAAGATTTCAAGAAAATTCGGCAGAGTTTCGTTTAGAAAAGAACTAAACAATACTCCACTCGATTAAACGATGAAGTGAATAAAAGCCTAGCTCGGCTTATAAAAGAAAAGAGAAAGGAAAATGAAAGAACTAAACTCGACTCAGAAGAAAACTTAACTCGACACAAAAGACCTTACTCGCTATGTAAAGAAACCAAACTTGCAATACTTGGACTCCAAACTCGCAAACAACTAAGGTAACCAAGATGAAACTCGCTACCAAAAGATTGCTTACTCGCAATTCCCTAAAACGATACTCGCTAGTAATCAAAGACAAACCAAACTTGCTAGGATATAACCCATACTCGCTATGACTCTTAGACAACAATACTCGCTAGACTTTAGAATTCAATACTCGCTAGAATTAAAAAGTTCATACTCGCTGGAAATAAATATCAAACTCACTGACCAAACTTTCCATACTCGCTAACTTTTGAAATCAATACTTGCTATTCAGAACTTTTTGATACACGCTAGAAATTTTGACCAAACTCGCTAAAAACATAACCAAACTCGCTAGATCTCTACTCCAAATGTTAAACTCGCTAAACCCTAAATTTGCTACTCGCCAAAAACCAAAAAAAATTGTACTGGACTTATATTATGTGAATTAAAAGATCAAAGCAAATAAAAACTAATAAGAACTTTACGTAAAACTAATTCAAAAAGCTAAATAAGCTTATATAAGCTAAAATAAGCCACGAACCAAGCCCTAACCCATGGGTTTTTTATTTGAGTCAAACTTTTTACATGCAAAGGTGACAAGAAAAATAAAAGCTTTTATAAAAGACAAGATTAAACATAAAACTTGTAAAAGATTAAACAAGAAAGATTAAGATGAAAAATGAATAAGCTAGAAAGATAAAAAGTTTAAGACATGGAAAATTAAAAATGCATTAAAAATAATAACACACACTAAACAAAAACTAAAATAAGGACTAGCTTATGAATGAAGCCATCATGAGGTATTTAACATGCTAGGAGGGGTTCAAGTTTGCCTATGTGTACATTCTACCCCCTAGACTTTTACATCTCATGAAAACATCACATAAACTTCTATTACACACTACTATAACTTCTAAAAATTAAAGTTAGGTCCTTGTAACTTGAGGTAGCGTGTTGACGTGTTCTCTAAAAGTCTTCAACGATGTAAAAGTGATCACTTGCTCGAATTTGGGAAGCTTATCGTGATAATTATCTTTGATCTTCGATTAAGTGTCTCTTTCATTTTCATGAGTCTTCAAGAGATAAATTCGTCGTCACGGGCTTTTCTTAAGAAGATTTCATCTTTGACTTGGCTTTTAAGACTCTCTTTCACATCTCGTGCTCGTTTTAGGCTTTTTGGTTGATTTTGATGTCATTTATGCAATATCCTTTCCTACACGATCACAAACACAAAAACACGATATCTTTGGCGTTTAACGTTAGTTTTTGGTCTTTTAAGGTCTGAAAATTGTGAATAAAAGGTATGTGAATAAGCACATACCAACGGCCCAGAGAGGAATAGAGAGTGACGGCGTCAGAAGTGGATCTAGGCCATCAGAGAAACCTAATGGCGGCGAGCTGACGGCGTCAGCCTCTATAACCTGACGCCGTCAGAATGTAAAATCTATATATAGTTTTCTATTTTTCATTAATTAAGTGTGGAACTTTGTGGAGAACTTTTGGCACCAAACCCTAGACGAATTTTCTGTACTTTTTAGGGTTTCCAACCCTTGGAACCCTCATGCTTAATTAAAGGTAAGTCTTCACTTTAATTCAATCAATATGTCTTTGTGTTGGTTGATTATCTCTTTTGCTTGTCTTTTAATTAATATGTGTAGCTAAATTCTCTTGTGTTTGCTTAGATCTAATGAAACCTAACTATTAATTATTGGTTAATTGATGTGTTGTTGTTTGTTGGGATGATTGTTCCATCAATGTTAGGCTCAAGAAAACTGGCCAACCTCCTTTATGGTAACGTGCTTGAACGTCTTGGGAAACATATAGCCAAGGCATACTAGGCTATTAAGGTAGTATTTAACGCATGAGCCACTGTTTACAATCCCTATGTTTGTGCCGTGCATGGCATAGGAGGAGATAAGAGCTCATAGAATTGGAGAGATATGTATGCCACTCCATGAGTTATTAGGAATACACCCTTCATCCACACAAGTAACATACATATCAATTAACCGGTAAAAGATAGTTAGGGAGTAATGAAGTCTAAGTAAACACACTTTTCTCCATATTGTTTTCACAACCAAATAGTTTAGTTATTTTATTTTCTTTTGCAATCGTAGTAATTTTGGGTTAGTTGACTAGCAACTAATTCCGCCCACTCCTTCAAAACCGAGATTTTACTTGCTTTCCTAAAAATATAAAAATACAAAAAGAATCTTCCTTCACCCTTAGACCTATTAGAGTAGTTTTCTGTCCTAACGAACACTATTCCCTGTGAGAGAACGATCAATCCCCCGTACTTACCACTATCCTATACTAAATCGGTCAGGTACACTGCCTGGTGGGATTGTAAGCCTCTTGAGATCCCTTGAGAGGTAAAACCTGTTGTAAGTTCACAAAACCACGCATCATTCATGCATGATATGCATGTATATATGACATACTTGCAATTTATCCTTTATAACAATCGTCTGTAGTAGATTAAATAGGTTTGACCGTATTTAATTTACAAAAGCTAAACATTGCGTGTTCGGTGCTTTTTATTTGTGACTTGAACTAGCATTCTAATTGAATCGCTAACAATACGCGCGTACAAGATCGTAGAGAAATCCTACTTTGGATTTTTAGTGGTTGCCTATTCAACTTGTTATAAGGTCGGTTTGCATAAACCCTAATTTATTAGGGTTTATGACTTGATCTTTAATTTGGGGTTTTATAAACCCTAGTTGCATGGATTGCTAAAAGGTACTCACTTTCTTAATGTTTCAGTTAATTTATTTACAAGTATTTGATCCTTATGTTTCCGATGCATGCTTTGATGTTTACTTGTTTAATATATATACATGTTATGATATTAAAATTCCAACAATTTGGTCCATGTTCTTGGTGATGCTCATGTCTATAGCACTCATGTTAAGCCTCTGCAGGACCAGCTTCAGAAGACACCTAAACCTTTTCCAGTAAGCATAACATTTAGCTTTACAAGCAAATTTATTAGAGGTGGCAATTTTGAGCTATTTACTTCTAAATGGGTCGATTTGGGTTGTGTCTTATCTCAAATGGTTCACACCAAAACACTTAGAGGAATGGGCGAAACGGGTTAAAAGTGGCCCAAAGTTCCAAAGTTTATTTATTATGCAAAAAAACCTCCAAAGGTTTTCTTTGTCAAAAGGTTAGGACTGTTAGGTCTTTGGTTTTTTATCCTAATGATATTGTTTTTGTAATCGTAATTAACACATCAAATTCTATATAAAACAATTAAAAATAGAAAAACATGTGTTACTCATCTCAACGTTCTTTCCCTATGTCTATGAAGAAGGGCATGCTTACAGTTACTACACAATATTATTTTCAACTTTAATGTGATTGCAGATTTTGAAGATCAATTCTGAGAAGAAGGATATAGATGCTTTTGTGGCTGATGATTTTAAGCTAATATGCTACGATCCTCACCATAAAATCGAAATGAAAATGGCAGTATGGTAACGACAACTATGAAATCTAGTTCTCTCTTTGCTTTCTTTGACATAAGCGTATCCTGTTATTAGTGTAGTCCATATTATGAAAAGGCAGTGAATATTGGACCAGAGGTATTAAAAAGTGTTTCATGCCAACATGACCCATTACATATTCAATCGGACCTGCTCATTTTTCCACCTCGTGAACATAACCCGTCTGACAGTTTTTTTTCTGACTAAGAAATTTGAGAGATTAAAGATGTTTAATTTTTACATGCAGGCACATTTGACGTCGATTTTCTATTTAATGGCGTGGATATGCTAAACTTAGACCTACATGGTAACTTTGAATCCTTTAGTTTCACAACTCTATTTGTGCTAAGGTGATTTGACTATGCTATGTTTTGCCGTCAGAAGATTATTATGTTAGCATTTATGTTAAGGTGAACAAACCCCTTTCTGTGTGCTGATTCAGTGGACCACTTCGTTCTCCAGTGAGCAACATGATTTCAAAGTTGTGCACCTATATTATGCAGGTGTGTTATTTTTTAGAAAAGGCATCATTTTATTAGAGAACCAAAAAGATACAAAAACTAAGATGCAACAACAAAAAGAACTAAAAATAGACCTTGAGAATGATACATCTGACGCAACAAAGTAGCCCTATGACACAACTAAAGACCCACTAACACACAATACAGACTATAGGTGATCTAGCAAGATGACTGGAAAGACGACATAAAGAAAAGACAAAAACAAAACAAAGACGAGAAAAGACGAGGAGGCCACCTTGAGTGCAGTAGATGATCTAAAACAAATCATGACATGTGCATAATAACAACCCAAAATGTATCCTCCATGCCTCATTTTAGGCTATGCAGGTGTGTTTGCACCCCTTGTTGTATATCAGACGAGAAAAAAGGGATCTACTGAAGCAACACCTAGGAACTCATACAACCAAGCTCTCCTCACTCGATAAGGGGTTTTCTGGTCCTATAAAAGTTAGAAATAGTGCACGAGAGTAATTTAAAATGTTAAAAGTAAAGGATACAAAATGCTTCCTAACAATAAGGAAAAGCTATCACTACTTAATGGCAACCACCGAGTCAATGTTACTAAACAAACTACAATTGGTGATCCTGAAACCGAAAGAACCATAACAAGTTCGTAAAGCAACCACCCATTGTCGTTGAGTTGTCCATCAATTGTAAAGAAAGAGGGAGCGGCACTTCACGTATCATATCTAAGCGTTTAATCATCAAGGAATATGTAGCTCGGCACAATTTCATGTATGTGTTCTTTTGAGCTAGAACAGTCAATATAAAGAAGTTATATATAGGCAATGTTGGTTTACACTCCACTAATCTTGTATCTACACATCATCAAACACCACCAATCATATTAATCATGACTGTAATCATTAGTGTAATGATTAGTCCCAATCATTAAACTTGGTGAATTTGCTAAGTTTTAAGGTGTTTGTAAGATGTTATTTGATTGTGATTGCTTGGAGTTCTGAATTATACTGATATATATACGGAATTATTTTAAAAGGGTTAGATAGAAGTCAAATTAGATAATTAATGTGTTTATCACTTGTCATATCAAATATTTATTGCAAAAGAAACAGAAAAGTTAAGGCTGCTTACAGTAAGGGGGGACGATCGATTGATCCAATCGATCGCGATCGATTCCTTCTAGTGTGACTCAATCGATCGATTACATTTTATTTAGATGAGGGTCACATATGCGATCGACTCATTTGTTTTTTGTTTTTTTTTTGTTTTTTGTTTTTTTTTTTTTTTTTTTTTTGTATTTCATGTGAATATAACCATTGTAAACGGTTTGCAAGTAAAAAAATGACATATAGGCTATGTTTGGCAAAAGTAGCTGTGAGCAGTAGCAGTGAGCTGTGAACAGTAGCTGTGAGAAGTAGCCACAGCTCACTGCTCACCGCTCACAGCTTCATAAAGAAGCATTGGAAAAATGAGCTTTCTAAAAAATAGCAAAGCTCACAGCTCTTATGCAAAACGAAAACTAAAAAGTACAAAGCTCATTGTTCACCGCTCATTGCCCCAAAAAGCTCCAAAAAGCTTTGCGCCAAACATAGCCATAGTCGTTGGGTAACTGTTTGAATAATTTTTTTAAAAAAAATCTTTTAGACTTACTTATAAATAAACAACATAAACACACTTCAATCCACAAATCTCACACTTCTTTCAATTCAAAATGGCTTGTCGTCTCCCCCATACCGTCTGTGGAAAACTAGAAGGGGGGTTGAATAGTTTACCGGTTTTTAATTGATTTTCTTTGAAAACTTTTACGTGTAATTGATAATTAAACAAGTAAGCAATAGATAATGTGCAAGAGTAAAAGTAAGAAATGATCAAACCACAACACGAGTGTTTATCGTGGTTCGGCTACAAGGACTCTATTTCCTTGCCCTACTCCATGCTCCGAGTATCCAACTCGAGAGTTTCTTGCACTAGTCAACAAGCTCCTTTAACCGGCAGAGAAAACCTTACACGTTGCTTACACCTATTTCCCACACTAAGCTAGATGTCGAGTTCTTTTACAAAGGTACAACCACTCCCGGTAGTTCTTTTACAAGGGTACAACAACTCCCACCACACTACGTATTTTGAGGACTAAAATACTAACCGATCACTACAAATAGATACAATCAAATGATGTATAAACTATACAAGTTTACACAATGCTAAGCTAACAAGTCTTGCAACGTTGTGTTGAAGCTTGTTACTTTTTGAATGAAGTTATGATGTTCTTGCTACAAAAGAAGCTCACAAATATGCAAATGAAACTGAGTTAGATGAGAGAATGAATGTATATGAAATATGTTATGATTGTAAGTGATAACAAAACCTCAAAGAGTGGGTTGCTATTTATTGGCAAACATCCAGACCAACCCACGAATACGGCGGAACCAATCCTTTGGTTCCGTCCATTATACCTGAGGGTTCCGCCAGCAAGTCTGACAGATTCCTGCATAAAATATTTCACAATCTAACACAATATTCTCAAGATCTCACAAAGTCAACTTTGAGATCTTTGAGTATGAATCTAAGCAAAACAAAACATGTCTCCTACACAAATGTTTCCTTGAAAAGACTTGTGTGATGCAAGTGATGATGTAAACTATTTTTACTATTCCATATTAAGAAATAAAATAAACTTTGTAGAATGTATATATATGTAGCTTACAAATGTTAATATGAAATGTTTAGTAAGTAAATGTTTTACAAAAAATGTTTGATTACTAACTATTTACTAATCACAAGAAACTTACTAATTATACTTGTATCACATTTTTAACATATGAAGTATACCTTAACATGTATGTATTCTAAAAGTATACTTGACCATATTACAATTTGGAATCACTTTATGAAAACATGTAAATGTAGTTTGAGTGATGTTAATCTTGAAAGACTTTTAATCTATATTTACTTGTTGCTAAAAATAAACTTTACCTTTTGTCGTTAACAAAACAAAGTAAAGATCGTAAAATATAAATAACGTTTTTTAGGCGATATTTGTATTAACAATCTCCCCCTTTTTGTTGATGACAAAATATAAATTTTATTTTTAACCAAATGCATAATTATAGATTTTGAGTCTTTTTGAAATATATAATTAACATTATATTTTTATGATTTGTAAATGAGATGAAAATAAAGTTGAATTTGTTAAATATATATCTCCCCCTTTTTGTCGAAACAAAAAGAAGAGTTGCGTAGCGGAAATGATTCAAGCCATATACTCTCCCTTGGACAATACTCCCCCTAAAAGGAGTGCCAAGTAAGAATACATGGATTTTGATCCTACAAAAAAAGTTAGTTCAATGTAGATACAAGTATATACATAAGTGATCATCTTACAATAACATTCACCAAGTAAATAAGCAACCAACACAAACGAGAAGTACCAACAAGACATAAAAGTAGAACTATTGCATTCCAAGTAAAATTTATAGTTTGACTTTAGAAAAGTCAAACATAAAGACTTGAAAAAGTCTACTAGTCATACAAAGGGAAATGAAAACAAATGAAAACTACAAGCATAAAAAGAGAAAATTCCTAGGCGAGATTCTACCATTATTGGATTTCCTAATGATGCTCTAAGCTTGAGGTGGATGACAGATGGCATTAAGGCGCTCCAAAATGTGGTTTAGGATAAACCTCATTTCATATGTTAGTTCACGGATATCCTTTTGACACCGTTCACTTATATGAGTGGTTCTCTTACAATTTCCACAATCATGGCGAGGGAAGTTAGGTGGAAGTGGGATTTCATTTGTTGGTGGATCACTAATGGTTGATGGAGCAAATGTGGATGGTTTAGAAGTATTTTGATTTCCTACAATGGATGAGTAGAGTGTCGTTTGGAAATCCATGACATGGTTGAGATGAGAGTCCACCATATGCTTGAAAGCATAAAGATGGTTCAAGCGAGTATTGAGTTCCTCATGAGTGTTTGGAGAGTTGGCCCATATGGATGCTTCTTTTTCCTCAAAGGAAGGAAATAGGGAAAAGTGTTGAGAATGCTCTTGAGTTGGTTCTTGTTGTTGGTCATGATGGTTAAGACTTGGTTCTCCAAAAAGAGGTCCATGAATATCATTGTAAATGGGGTGGAACAACAATGGTTGTGGTTTTGGATGAGGTTGGTCTTGTGGAAAGATTGATGGTCTAGCATATCGGTAAGCCAAATGCTCTACCAATGATGGTTGATGAGGTGGATGATCTAATGATTCATTTGGTTGAAACCTTGGTTATTGTTGAGTTTCCATTTGAGCAATGGTGTCAAAAAGTGGCAATGGTGGTGGGTTTGATGATCTTGATGGTAGGTCTTCTAAAGTTTCCAAGTAAGGATGTGGTGATGTTGGTGGTGTTTGAAAAAGTTCCATTGGTGTCAATTTGGGTGATTGAGGTGATGGAGTTTTTGATGGTTGAGTTGGTGCCGAAGGTGGTGATGGATCACTTGGTGTTTTAGTTGGTGGAGGAGTGGTCATTGCATTGGCATTGCAAGTTTTTGGCGATGGTGTTGGAGTTGCAAGGTTGAGGAAATTTGTATCTTTGATGGGTGAGGAAATGTTGAGTGATGAGTCACTTGATGATGATGAGTTCACTTGGATGGTTTTGTTTAAGCAACATGGTTTAACACTTATCCTTGCGGTTTTCCTAATGGTCTAGAGGATTCGGATGAGGTGTTGGATTTTGTCATTTCAAGACTTTGGTTAGCTAGAAGTATAAGATTAAGAGAAGTGAAGGTGATGGTGTGAATTGAAAGTGTGAAGTGTTGGTCAGTTTATAGGAAGAACATGATTTTGAAAGTAGTGTTTGGATTTGATGTTGAGCCATAGAAATTTGGAGGTTCCTAATCATTTGGAAGAGTTCCAAGAACTAGTCACATCATTTGAAGTCAATCCAATGGAGTTGGATAGAGTGAAAGACCAAGATTTGCACTAAATGATATGTGATCATGGAATGTCTATGTGGTCAGAAGTTCCACGGATATGGAGGAACCAAAGAGATGGTTCCTTCCTTGTAACAGAAAGGTTCCTTGGGTTAGTTTGGATGATTTTGAAATTTTGGCGGGAATGATGATCCTATTGTTGAAAGTGAACTAAGAGAGCTCTAGAATTACTGATAAATACTAACAAGCATGTAGGAAGCAAGTTTGGAACCTAAGGATTACTAAAAAAATTCAAAAAATTCAAAGTTTAGACCTAGGCTGCATGAATAACGGATCCAATCGATAACAAGGACGGAACCAAATATTTGGTTTCGCCTTGTCCGTGGGCAAAATTTGGCGGCACCAAATTTTTGAATGGACGGAACCAAACATAAGGTTCCGCCGTTTCTGTGGAGCCTCAGAATCCATACAGAGGGATTTTTCGTACTAGTAGGCGGTTTCTGATTTTCAAAATTTTTCTTAAAATTAAAGTAACTTTGCATATGTGATTGGAAAATACTAAAAATGCAAGAAATAACACTCTTACCGATAGAGTTCACGAGAGCGATCCTAACTTTCACTTATAAAGCGAAAAATGGAAATTAGCATAGCACTAAAAAGTTATCACCTACAAATGTTATTAGTACACACATAATCCATAGTCATAATATCATCCTACAAGTTCATAAAAACACGAAATAACATTGTTTTAACAACCAAATCGTTCAAATGCACCCTTGTGCCAAACACCCCCTAAAACACTCATTTCTTGTTCAACTTCTTGTTGATCTTTGTGAGGTAGCTTCCAATGCACTTCCAAATCCCGTTTGATTGCTTGTACTCCGCCGACTCATTTGAAATTGATGGAAGTTGTGAGAGGTACTCGAGTGGTGGAAGCCTAGAGTTTGGTAAACTGTCTTCTTCACTCATGGAGGATGATGATGATGAGGAAGGAGGGTGAGGACGTTTTCCTTTGGCTTTGTAAACTCTCTCATCACTTAATGGCACAAAGGTTTGTGGAATGAGAGGATAATCTAGGCGAAGACCTCTAGGACTTGGACGGATGGGCTCACAAAACCTAAAGAGACGCGTGAGAAGCATCCCATATGGAAGAGCGGTGGTACCTTGGACCGAGATGTTTGCCATTCTTTTGGCAATGTAGTAAGCCAAGTTGAAGGTTTGGCGGGTGGATACACTATAGAGCATGTAAGAAAGGCAGGTGTTGATATGGTNATGGGCTCACAAAACCTAAAGAGACGCGTGAGAAGCATCCCATATGGAAGAGCGGTGGTACCTTGGACCGAGATGTTTGCCATTCTTTTGGCAATGTAGTAAGCCAAGTTGAAGGTTTGGCGGGTGGATACACTATAGAGCATGTAAGAAAGGCAGGTGTTGATATGGTCCCTATTTCCTAAGGTGCTTATCACATTGGCCCTAATGATCTCTTCCCATTTCAAGAATTGTGGTATTAACTCATTAAGCTCCATTCCAAAGGGGTCTTTTGCAACTTCCTCTCCCCCCTCGAGTTCTCTTAGTATGAGAGGTCTTAAAAAGGTGGTCACGAAGGACCTCCTTGCTAACTAGAGGGGTGTCATATGGATGAATGCGGTCATTGATGTTGTCAAGAGATGAGAGTGGCCATTTATCGGTGTAAAGACATGTACCCCTATTTTGAATACGTAGAATTTGAGCAAATTGGTGCAAGGGAATTTCATAGTCATTATGATTGATTGAAAATTCTACGGCCATGTGACCATCATCATCCGTACTAAGGGTCACGGTGGCATAAAACTCAAGAATGAAGCGAGGGAAAATTGGTTCATCTTTCTCTAAGAGGCAATCAAAGTTGATGAGGGAAAGTTCCTCACGAATGTTTGTTCCGGCTAAGAAGGTAGGGTCTATGGTTCTCCCCTCATGGACATAACGCTTCTCAAGGTTCTTAAAGATTTCTACTTGGTTTGAGGTGAGACCTTTAGTCTTATGGTGTTTGGGTAGGTATTTGGTGGTGTCTTTGTGGTCATAGAAGGTTGCGGGAGGCATGATGAACCTAGAAACACAATTTTCATATTTTAGTTTTAGTAAACAATGGTTAGGAAAAGAAATTCTAGTGTGTGCCTTCATGAAAACAATGTGGTGTTGTGGCTATCTTGACTCATTTTGATGCTTAAAACATTTTAAAATGCAAGTTTTTGTAGTAAAACAAAGATAACCCAAACGCTCCTAATTTAATGTAGGTTCGTTTGAATGTACCCGAAAATACATATTAGTTATGTATTCCCTTTAGCATTCAAGAGACATTATGCAAGTGATGTTTTGAAAGTAACGTTTTGATTTTGCATTTACAATGCAAAAAATATTTTTCCTAAATGTGAGAAGCTTTTCCAACAATTTTATATTGGGGTTTTTGATATATTGTGATAATGTTCTACAAGATGCAATTCCTAACTAATGGAAAACATAATTAGTTTTGTTTATAGCAATTGTTCTACATGATTTCCTAAGTTTATGCATAACCCCAAGTTTTTGTTTTAGTGNAAAAATATTTTTCCTAAATGTGAGAAGCTTTTCCAACAATTTTATATTGGGGTTTTTGATATATTGTGATAATGTTCTACAAGATGCAATTCCTAACTAATGGAAAACATAATTAGTTTTGTTTATAGCAATTGTTCTACATGATTTCCTAAGTTTATGCATAACCCCAAGTTTTTGTTTTAGTGCATAAATAGAATTTCCTAGGCATAGATCAGGAGAGTAATTGTGTTTAGAGTACTTACAATGATGTTAGGAATGAAGAATGGCTGAATTGGAGCACTAATTTTCGAGTGTGGATGGGTGTGGAAGTGAATAGTGACTGTTTTGGTGAGTGGTGTAGGATAAGAGGTTGTTTGGTTTTAATATATAAAAGAAAAACTGTGCAGGCGTCCCACGGAATGGACGGAACCAAACAGAGGGATCCGCCCTTTGTTATCGTTGGTTCCGCCAGACCTAGAGGTGTAAAAACTAGGAATATTTGTTTTGAATTTCTACGATTTAATCTAACGTTTTAAGTTTATGAAGTAGGTTCCATGAGTCCTAGTCCTAGTCTAAGAAGATTAAATGGTTCACGTTTAAGGGGTTTTGTGAGGATATTGTCACACCCTGAATTTACCTGTTATGGGCAGCGGATTTGAATACCCGGGTGTAACTTTCATGGCATCTCATCACAAGATTATATTGAACGACCTAAAGTGTCGTTTAGAAAATACACGTTTGATCAAAAATAAAATCAGAGTTTACAAAACAAAGGTCCCCAAGTATTGTTGCAAGTTTTAAAACAAAGTCATACTTTGATCAAACGTTACATAAGTGCATAAAGGAAAGTGATACAAGTCGACCCCGCGACTTCAAAATGNATAGGTTTACAATCTTCTAGTCCAAATTTCTTATGCATGTCTTTTATGTATTTAGATTGGTTGAAGAATATCCCGTCTTCTAATTGTTTAATTTGAAGTCCTAAGAAAAAGTTAAGTTCTCCCATCATACTCATCTCAAACTCATCATGCATGATTTTAGAGAAATCGTCACATAGATCTTGACAAGTTGAACCGAATATAATGTCATCAACGTATATTTGAACCATAATAATGTGTGATTCCTTTTTCTTAGTGAAGAGAGTTTATCAACTAAGCCCATGGTGTCCTTATGGTTAACTAGGAAAGTCTTAAGTCGATCATACCATGCTTTTGGAGCTTGTTTAAGACCGTATAAAGCCTTTTTAAGTTTGTAAACGTGATTAGGTTTTTCAAAGTCGGTAAAGCCTGGTGGTTGAGCAACATAAACTTCTTCATTAATAAAACCATTTAAGAATGCACTTTTGATGTCCATTTGAAAAAGTTTAAAATCATGTGCACATGCATATGCAAGTAAAATTCTAATTGACTCAAGTCTAGCAACCGGAGCAAAAGTTTCATCGTAGTCAATGCCTTCTTGTTGATTATAACCTTGTACGACGAGCCTAGCTTCGTTTCTAGACACAACTCCGTTTTCATCCATTTTATTTCGAAAGACCCATTTTGTTCCAATTATTGTTTGATTCTTTGGTTGAGGAACTAGTGTCCAAACATCATTTCTAATAAATTGATTTAATTCTTCTTGCATAGCTATTACCCAAGATTCATCTTTTATAGCTTCGTTTATATTTTTAGGTTCAATGGTTGATATAAAACAAAAATAGTTACTTTCATTTTGAGCTTTTGATCTTAAGGTTCTTTCGTTAAGCTTACCGATAAAAACCATCTAATGGATGACTTTTAGATTTTTTAATGTTAACTATTTCTTTATTTAATAGTTCATCTTCCTTGTCTTTTTCTAAATCATTTAGATTTTCAACAACTTGACTTTCAACTAAGTCATCATCTACCAAAGGTGATGTCTTAGAGGGAGGTGGACTTTCGTCGAATATTACGTTCA
This sequence comes from Artemisia annua, assembly GCA_014162995.1. Classification (NCBI taxonomy): domain Eukaryota; kingdom Viridiplantae; phylum Streptophyta; class Magnoliopsida; order Asterales; family Asteraceae; genus Artemisia; species Artemisia annua. Next base: position 106,297 of record LBNU01002486.1, read on the forward strand.
ACGATTCCTCGACTCTTAGTGTTTCTTTATTTGGAATAATATAGGCTTTGCTATTTTGAGAATATCCAAGAAATACACCTTCATAAGACTTTGGGTCAAATTTAGTGAGATAATCCTTGGTGTTTAGTATAAAGCATTTACTCCCAAATACTTTAAAGTATCCTAATGTTGGCTTTTTGCCTCTATATAATTCATATGGAGTTTTATCTAAAAATGGTCTAATTAGGACTCGGTTTAAAATATAAGTTGATGTGTCAACGGCATTACACCAAAACTTTTGTGGAATATTTTGTTCGTTAAGCATTGTTCTACTCATCTCTTGAAGTGTCCGGTTTTTACGTTCTACTACACTGTTAGATTGAGGAGTACGAGGTGCCGAAAAGTTATGAGTTATGCCATTTTTATCACAAAATTCACCAAATTGTATTTCATTATCAAATTCCCGACCGTGGTCCGTTCTAATTGTTATAATGCAATTTCCTAATTGGTTTTGAATTTTCTTACTAAGAATTACAAATGGTTCGAAAGCTTCATTTTTACTTTTCAAAAATCTTGTCCATGTATATTGTGAATAATCATCTACTATGACTAAAGTGTAGAAGTTGCCTCCATAACTTTGTATAGCGGATGGACCGAACAAATCCATATGCAAAAGTTCTAGACATCTAGATGTGGACACCATATTTTTAGCCTTATGGCTACTATGAACTTGTTTACCAATTTTACAAGCATCACAAAAGTTTTGGTCATATTTCAACTTGGGTAGGTTTCTAACTAAGTCTTTAGAAGAAAGGGATTGAATAAGTCTCATATTAGCATGACCTAAGCGTCTATGCCAAAGAGTTGAGGATTCATCTAATGAGGTAAGACAAAGTTTATCTCTAGACGTTTTATCAATTTTCATGACGTATACATTGTTTTTAAGAACCCCTTTAGCTATTGTTATACCATCTTTAAGTATTTTACTTTCGTTTTCACTAAAGAGGACGTTATACTTTTTACGGCAAAGTTGACTAATACTAAGAAGATGAAAACCTAAGTTGTCAACGTGAGCAACATCATCAATAGATAGAGAGTCATGAGAGATAGTACTTTTTCCGATGATTTTACTTTTAAGCTTGCTACCAAATGTAACGTTACCTCCATCATAAACTTGATATGTTGAGAAAAGGCTTTTGTTTCCCGTCATGTGTCTTAAGCAACCGTTATCTTTGATCTATTCGTCCGGTTCCAAACACACTTTTAAGCAAACCTCATTTGTATCTTGAGCCATAAGAGCTACCTCGTCATTTTTTTGGCTCTTCATCATCATTCTCACTATCACTCCAAGCACCACTTACAAAAGCACTTTGAGTTTTGCTTTTGGGTGGTTTTGGACATTCTCCTATTAAATGACTTGTATCTCCGCATCTAAAACACTTTCTTTCATTTTTGACTTTCTTATCATCGCGACCTTTTCGTGAAGATTTCTTTTCATCTCTAGGTTGCCTTACAAACTTTCCTCGTCTTCGAAAGAACTTCTTAAAGTCTCTAACCGCCATGGCATATTCTTCATCTTCACTATCCGAACTTGATTCCTCGTCATCACTTGATTCTACTCTAGCTTTCAAGGTAATGGACTTAATCTTTTCTTTCTTGCCTTTGACAATTTCCGAATCTTTTTCCATTACCATTTCATGAACTTTGAGGTTTCCAATTAGCTCGTTAAGTGACATGCTTGAAAGATCCTTAGATTCTTCAATAGCCGTCATCTTTGCTCTCCACTTTGGATGGAGTGCTCTAAGGAATTTCCTGACAAAATTCTTGCTACAAAAATATTCATCAAGTGCGTTAAGTGAAGTAATAATAGTGCTTAATCTAGCAAATGCACTATCAATAGTTTCATCTTCGGGAATAGAAAATTGTTCATATTGTTGGACAAGGAGATCAATTTTATTGTCCTTAACTTGTGAGTTTCCTTGATGAGTAATTATTAATGATTGCCGAATTTCTTTAGCGGCTTTGCACATAAAAAATCTTTCATACTCTTTCTTTGGTAAAGCATTATAAAGCATCATTTTGGCTTCATTATTTTTAGCAATTAGTTTCTTTTGATCATCACTATGTTTAGTAAGTGAACTATCCTCATCCCGACCACTTCCAATATCCTTAAAAGTAGCCTTGTGATCACCCTCAATAATAATATACCATAGATCTATGTCTTTTGATTTTACATAAGTTTCAAAGCGGTTTTTCCAATATATGAAACCATTTGGTTCAAATAGTGGTGGTCTTTGCATAGATTTCCCTTCTTTAATGTTTTCAAAATCCATGGATCGTTCCAAGTTTTAAGATACAATATATTTTAAAATCTGGAGTAACGTAGCTCTGATACCAATTGTGGAAAACTAGAAGGGGGGTTGAATAGTTTACCGGTTTTTTAATTGATTTTCTTTGAAAACTTTTACATGTAATTGATAATTAAACAAGTAAGCAATAGATAATGTGCAAGAGTAAAAGTAAGAAATGATCAAACCACAACACGAGTGTTTATCGTGGTTCTGCTACAAGGACTCTATTTACTTGCCCTACTCCACGCCCCGAGTATCCAACTTGAGAGTTTCTTGCACTAGTCAACAAGCTCCTTTAACCGGCGGAGAAAACCTTACACGTTGCTTACACCTATTTCCGACACTAAGCTAGATGTCGAGTTCTTTTACAAAGGTACAACCACTCCCGGTAGTTCTTTTACAAGGGTACAACAACTCCCACCACACTACGTATTTTGAGGACTAAAATACTAACCGATCACTACAAATAGATACAATCAAATGATGTATAAGCTATACAAGTTTACACAATGCTAAGCTAACAAGTCTTGCAACGTTGTGTTGAAGCTTGTTACTTTTCGAATGAAGTTGTGATCTTCTTGCTACAAAAGAAGCTCACAAATATGCAAATGAAACTGAGTTAGATGAGAGAATGAATGTATATGAAATATGTTATGATTGTAAATGATAAAAAAACCTCAAAGAGTGGGTTGCTATTTATAGGCAAACATCCAGACCAACCCACGGATACGGCGGAACCAATCCTTTGTTTCCGTCCGTTATACCTGAGGGTTCCGCCAGCAAGTCTGACAGATTCCTGCATAAAATATTTCACAATCTAACTCAATATTCTCAAGATCTCACAAAGTCAACTTTGAGATCTTTGAGTATGAATCTAAGCAAACAAAACATGTCTCTCACATAAATGTTTCCTTGAAAAAACTTGTGTGATGCAAGTGATGATGTAAACTATTTTTACTATTCCATATTAAGAAATAAAATAAACTTTGTAGAATGTATATATATGTAGCTTACAAATATTAATATGAAATGTTTAGTAAGTAAATGTTTTACAAAAAATGTTTGATTACTAACTATTTACTAATCACAAGAAACTTACTAATTATACTTGTATCACATTTTTAACATATGAAGTATACCTTAACATGTATTTATTCTAAAAGTATACTTGACCATATTACAATTTGGAATCACTTTATGAAAACATGTAAATGTAGTTTGAGTGATGTTAATCTTGAAAGACTTTTAATCTATATTTACTTGTTGCTAAAAATAAATTTTACCTTTTGTCGTTAACAAAAGAAAGTAAAGATCGTATCAACTAGCATGTGGTCTAGTGGGTAAAGCTTAAAAGAGTTAAGTGAGCCAACTGTGAGAGTAGTACCGGTTTGGGTGACCTACCGGGAAGTCCTCACATGAGGGCAGGACCACATGCTCTGTTGATACCATCCCCCCACCGCAAATGCTCAGATTGACTGGTCAGCGAGGGGCCTCTTGGAGAAAATGGCCAGGGTTCATAGCCCACCTCCTGATAAGTACAGTCACTGGGACAGGTGCTCATTGCCTAGGGCCAGGTCCTTGGGGGAGGTTCCGGTTGGCATCCTTAGGATGCATGGGACCAGGGTGATCCCACCGATCCTCACCTTTTGGAGAAAACAAAGTAAAGATCATAAAATATAAATAACGTTATTTAGGCGATATCTGTATTAACACCGTCGAACAAATGCAAAAGTATATTAAAAAAACAAGCCGACAAAGACGATGCGCCTCGAAAACAAGCTCTTGTCGAAGTTATCAAGCAGTTTGAGCTCGCAAAGGCACTGAAACAAAGATTGAGACAACGATACGCGGGGTGCAATGACATCTCTGCAGAAAGAAAAGCTGTGATCGACTAATTTTTGAACGATGAAGCTCGCAAAGACGAAGCCATTAGTGAGACGTTGTGGGGTTATGTTTCACAGATACAAGACCAAATCAACAACAAGATCCGCTAGAGTTTTGAGGAAAATACAATTGTTGGTTCTGTATCACAACAATACCAACAATTTGGGCAAGGTGCATCAACTTCATCTGATGCACCAAGATTTATGAGCAACAAAAATATTAACCTCACCTGACTCAATTTGGGCTAGGTTATGAAGAAGATGCGGGTTGGAATGAGAGCAAGGAGCAGGAGTTTAGCAGATTGAAACGAGAGTACAAAGAGAGCAGGTTTGCGAACTACTCTGCTTACGATGATGGTTATCGCTCAGACAACTCTCAAACTTGGGATAACCCGGATTACGTATCATAGTTTATGTAATGTTTATTTTATGTTTATGTAATGTTTTTAATCTATGTAAGGTTTTAATTATTAATGAAATTTAAGTTTGTGTTAAAAAAAATTGATGAAGGTCGCCCTTACTGAGGCACCCAATCGCCTGAAGGTCGCTGGAGAGAGAAAGCTGACGTGGCAGAGAAATTGGGAGGGATTGACCATGATTTCTGTATCCAGCCTAACAGACAACACGTTAGTGAAATATTTATTACTGTATAAAAAAGCTGAAACTTGGTACATCAAAAATTACTTTTGAACAAAAATAGCATCAAATATTTATTACTATATAAAAAAGCTAAAACTTGGTACATCAAAAATTACTTGTGAACAAAAATAGCCATTTGCACTCCACTTTTTTTATATAGGAATCCGAAACATCACTTAAAATGTATATGTCAAAAAATAGCCATATGCACTTCACTTTTCTATATAGAAATCTGAAACATTATTTAAAAAGTAAAAATGTCACTGTCATTAAATAAATTTTGCCTAGCTATTCAAACCACACCACCCAAAAAATAAGGAATCCCATGTTTACACATCATCAAATTGGGATGTAAGCACCACCTTACACACAAGTACACTTTCCCTTGTGCTATTACCTTGAAAATTGTACATTTTTTCCTCCATTTTACACACTTGACACCACTTCACTTTAAGATGGAAACACCTAATCTTTTTTGTTTCTCTCTCTACCACCAATGCAACTAACGAAGTCTAGTGGTTATGACATTCCGGCAACCGGTAACGGCAGACGACGTTGGTAGAAACTTAGATTCGCCTAGAAATCATAATTCTAAACCTATCTTTTTTTTCCCCACTTCACCATCACTATGCCATCACCATCATCATTCTAGTTATTTCGGCCGGAATCTGAACTACAATAGAAATTTGTCTTTACAGCAACTGGGATCTGATACACTGGAATATGAACGGAGCAGAGAAAAATGCCAGAAATAAAAGGAACACAATTGTTTTTTACTTAGAACCTGTTAGGAACACGTTTTATGAATATCAAGTCTCGGTCATTAAGTTTTGTAATAGGTTGCTTTAGAATATTGTTTAGTTAAGTTTTATTCATGTTTACATAAGTTTAGTTCATGTTTACATGTTTTGTTAAAGTCTAAGGGGCAATATTGACAATAGTGGAAACTCATGTAAACCCCTAGACACTATAAATAGTGATGTAAACCCTCCAAGAAGGTTGTTGGTTCTCTTAGGAATATCAAAGTTCATTTCATTTCACACACAAGAGTTCCTTCCACTTTCTCTCTCTACTCTCTTTCTCTCTCTAAAGATTATGTGTTTTTTATGTTACAAAATGGTAACCTAACAAGTGGTATCATTCGCCAAGGGATAATATAGGTTGTTTTAGGTTAGATTTGGTAGAAACAACATCGATTAGAGGCTGTTTTAGATCGTACGTTGTTGTTCTTGTTCGTCTTCATCGAGTAAGAAACGTATTTTATCAAGTAAGGAAGGCCAGTTATCGAGTAAGCATAGCGTGTTTTGCGGGGTATCGAGTAAGTGCTTAAGTTTATCGAGTAAGACACTGGTTCTTATCGAGTAAGGTGCAAGTGCACTTATCGAGTTAGCTCTCCACCCTTATCGTTTATCGAGTAAGGGATATCCTGGTTAGTCCTTAGTCGATACTCTACCCAATTTTCTCTAGTTCATCGAGTAAGCTTACGTTATCGAGTAACGTTTGTTATCGAGTAACACTTATCGAGTAAGGACTCTATCGAGTAAGGGACTCAGATTTTTTTCACCATCGATTTTCGCCAACATATCTAATCTTCAACAACAACCGTTATTTATCCTTAAAGATCCATTTAACATAATCATTAATCATGTCTCAACCACCGTTCTACAATTACATTCATCATCATCAGCAGCTACAACAAAATCGTCAACACCAACCACATCATCAACCATACTACATGCACGAACAACATCAACTCTTAATGCATCAACAACAATTTCCACAGCAACCACCGTACTTGCATCAACAAATGCAAACCAATCTTCCAAAATCTAAGCAAACTCATTGGTTTGATCAAATGTGCGAAGCAATCACTAGTCAACAATCTCGACATGAGGCAGGGTCTCTTGACATTCCACCAATGCTTACACCTGGCAACTATGTTCAATGGGCTAGTCGTTTCTTACGCTTCATTGAACTCAAGAAACCACGTGGGAAGTATATGAAGAAGGTGATTCATGAAGGACCATTCCAATGGCCTACTACAACGACTCCAGGTGATCCTAATGCCAATCCTCCAAGACCTGACACTGTCACCCCACTTCATGAATCTTCACTCACCGCAGAGCAACAACTTCATCGGGAAGCAAATGAACTTGCAATGATCTACATTATTCAAGCAATTCCTAATCCGATCTTTAGAAGTGTTGATGCTCAGAAAACTGCTAAGGATATGTGGGAACATGTTCATCTCTTGATGGAAGGTACTGAGTTAAATCAAGAGGACATGCAATAAAAGCTTTATATGGAATATGAAGACTTCATGATTGAGTCAGGGGTATCACTTGAGTCTTACTATCATCGTTTCACCAACATCATCAATGATTTGGATCGTCATAACATCATACTCCCTAGGATTGCTATCAACACAAAGTTTCCAAGTTGTCTTGGTCATGAATGGAAAAAATATGTCACGTTTGTCAGGCAGGCTAAGAATCTTCATGATGCACCATATGGATTGTTATTTGATTATCTGAAGCACCATGAGAGTGAAGTAAACAAGGATAGAGCTCTTCGCACAACGTTGTCACCTCCTCCGAATCCTAATTCACTAGCACTGGTTGCTCAATCTCACCTTGCTCCACAACCATCAAACATGCTTATGTTCAGGAACAAAATTACTTCAACTACCCTCAACCAAATCCTTCACTACCATTACTCACATATGATTCTACTCAACAAAGCAACATCAGTTCAAGTGATTCGTATGACAACAATGACTCCATGTTCTACTCCAATCCTAACAATGATGAAGATGAAGAGGAATGTAACAACTTGAATCAAGGAATTGCACTCATCGCTAAAGCATTCAGCAAATTCTCCAACAAGTCGAACAACCGTCTTCGTTCTTCATCTAACACAAGGAATCAAGCTGTTGTTAATGATGGCCGAGTTGAAGTTCAGAATTGTAACAGTGGTAGATCTTGTTTTCGTGGTAATATGGGTAATTCTGGAAATGGTCAACGGTTTAATGCAAATGGTAGCTTTCGGAATAATGTTGCTGCTCCTCAGAAAAGAGTTGAGATTGTTGTAATGGGTAATACAGATTCTGGTAACACTGTTATTCGTTGTTACAACTGCAATGGGATCGGTCATCTAGCAACTGCATGTCCTTCACCGAGAACTCAAGGCAGTAAGTATCACAAGGAGGCATTACTTCTTGCTCTAAAGGATGATGCACGTGGAAACGTCAATGCTAAAGACAACAACTTCATGGCCAATGCTCAATCTGATGATGACTGATAAGACGAAAAGTGTTACGGTTTTAAGGGGTCATTTAAGCCCTAAATCGTATTTATTTGATCAAATATTGCCCTAAATTGTTCCTTTTGTCATTTTAGGTACTTTTGAGAAGAATTATGGAAAACATGCATATTTGGACGTTTTTGGAGCATAAAAGTGAAGAAAATGACAAAGTCTCAAAAGAAGAAGAATTTACACCTGACGGCGTCAGAGTCACAAGGTGACGCCGTCAGCAAACGATGACAAAAGAGTGAAACTATTTTACAAATGACGGGCCAGAAAGATTTTGGACATTTACACCTAACGGCGTCAGGTGTTACAAATTATAGGCCGTCAGGTGTTAAGTTAACAAGAGACGTCCCAGAAGACTTTTGAAGGTGACGGCGTCAGGATTCAACCTGACGGCGTCAGATGATATAGAGTGACGACGTCAGAAAGGAGGCTTGCACGAGAAGAAACCAAAGTGGAATCATCACAAGTTGAACAAGACAATCACAACTTGCACGCGGAGTAGCTGTTACTGTTTTGGCCATAAAATCTTCATACGAACTCGGATTTGGGTGATTCAAAACCCAACGCGAAGAGGACAAAAAAATCTTTGATTTTGTGAAAACGACGAGCTGACGCTGTCAGGTGTTAGAGCTGATGCCATCACCCTTTGCCGACAGAAAATCAGCCTATAAATATAACATTATAACTTCACTTTTTGTAAGCCCCAAACCCTAAGTCCGATTCTAGGGTTAGGGTAGGTGTTTTTCCAGCAACTTAGAGGGTCTTAATCACTCCATAAACATCTTATATTGGTGTGTTGATTCTATCTTAATTATGTCTTCCATTATTATTGTTGTTTGTTCTTCATTGATTATGTTTTGCTAAATCACCTTGTGTCTACTTATGATTGTGTTAAACTTGTATATAATCAATTAGATCTTATTGATTTCTTGTTGATCTTTGTGTCTATCTTCATCAATGAGGGCTTGTT